>JAYMSU010000691.1:0-12544 GCA_036897765.1 Erodium chrysanthum | reverse complement strand
ATCGTAAAGTGGAATGTTGCGAAGATCAACAACTAATAGCTAGTTGGTGACATCAATTGACAGACACCGTCAGAGCGACCAACCAGACTCACAATACTTTTTGGGGGTCTGTCCATGCAGAGTTTTACGAGGACATCCCCCACCGCTACATGGCCGGAAGAGCCCAACAACGTACAAGAACCATGGTCGAAGATGCACGATTGTGTCAAGAAATTTATGGGGATCTATAAGCAGGTAAAAGAAGTCGGAATGAGTGGTGTCTCATATGACATCATCTTCAAAAAGACGAAACAACTATACGCCAAAGAGTCACAACCCCAACATTTAATGCTAAGCATTGGTGAGATTTGGTCAATAATGAGCCCAATTGGAAGGTTGTATACGACTTTAACGGGTTGAAATCTTCGAGGATGGACTCTACTTCTCACGGCTCTATGTCTCTCTCCACTGGGTGAACGATTGATGAATGGGAGGCGGAGTTATCCACATCACAACTACTTGACCAGAAAGTGGTTAAGAATAAGGGTAAACGATCATAGATACCGAGACTGTCCACAACATCAAATTGCAAGAAGAAAGGGATCGTTATTAATGCAGACCTTCAAACGTTGCGAATAATAGATATGAACGACACGACATCGATACCACTTGAGGACCATTACGACAAGATCAAAATGCTCTGGAACATGATCAAAACACTCCCCAACTGTTCCCATGTAATTGGTCTGGATTTTTTGTATTTTATTTTCATCAAGTTAAATTAATTGGTTTAATGCCATAAGATTTTTCATTTTGAATTTAATTTGTATTTTAATTTCAATTAATTAATATAAATATCATCCAATGTCAAATCACCTTATATCACTATTCGTACAGACAGATTGATTTCCTTTCTTTTTGTTCTCCTCGATAACATGATGATCAATTATAATTTAATAACAGATCATTCTGTGTCACCACTGCTCATGCACTAAGAGTCTTATATCGATAAGATATCAATTTAAACAATAGATTAAACATTTCACTATGGGTGGGGGATTTAATTGAGAATCTAACCAAACAAACATAGGTGTACTGTACATGTCCATTGACCCTAATGTGAACAACATAAAGTGTGAATCTAGGAATAGGAGAAAAGTACACAAATTAGGAAAAGTTATATTTTCTCAATCAATGTGTCCAAATCAAAACTTGTCAATCATCACAAACATGTGTATTTATTTTCCCATAACCAGTATTAATGTTTGTGGTATCCCTTGGAACACTTCTTACTTGTCCACTTGGGAACCATATATCTAAAGTATTCAAACACACAAGTATATATATCAATTGGTCAAGACACATATATGGTTCCTTAAAAGACATCACTTGTGTATAGTACCCCATCTCTTGCCTAAATTTAAGGTGCAACTATTTGTATAGCACTATAGGTTGCTTCTATAATTAGTTTATATGAAGATGAAAACAAGAATCTTATCTCCTCTCACCTAACTTGTGTGATAGTGAAATGCTACATATCATTCAATCATTATCATGAGATGTGTTTGGAGCGCACGTGGGATACGTTCCATTCGATTTTGAATTTAAGAGATTTTTTAACGTCATTATTTTGACTGTCGGTCGATTATGTTTGACAAAACTCTAAAATCCAGACATAATTTTGTAAACCTACCCCAGGTTTTAAACATGAATTTTATGCATGTACATATTGAATTGAATTATTTATTACCAACTATATGGAGCCCAATCTTGTATAGTTTAATAATTCGTGTATATATAATTTCGTAATGCTTTATTAGTTGTTGACATTGTGTAATAAAAATAATTATCCGTGATTATTTTTTTTATGGAAATTGTTTTAAAATAAGTATATGCGTGTATGCAAAATATTAAAAGAGAGAAATGTGAAGTATTTAAATAATTATTAAAAGCCTTTATATAAGTCAACAAGTTAGTTTTATAAAGTCAACTATATTCCTTAATTCGTGCATGGTGATTACGAAACCAAATACCAGAAAATTGATTGATACTTTGTCAATGACTTATTAAACGATGGATAGTGAGATATAAACTAAGGCAATTATTTTTAAGAAATACATATATTTTAAGAACCATATTATATTCAATTTATATATTTTGGAGAAGGGGTTCAATATATTATTAGGAGGAATATGTCTGCATGTCTATGCAAAAAAGTTACACGTTTTTTTTTAAGATTCCTATGCATAATCTATCCATAATTCCATAAAATTCGAAGATTTCACTTTCCATAATCTAGTCGTTTGACTGATCGAGGAGTCTCCAATCTGATTTTGACCACTCATGAAATGATTGTCAGTGCTAGTTTCTGTACCTTTGCAGTGTTTTCGCTTAATAAAAATTTCACTTTCCACTCAAAAAGAATATTGTAATAACCGTCTGATCAAATAAGCTTGGGAATACCAATATTTTTAAACAGTAAGAGATTAATATTTTTTTATCAATGATAATAACAAATGTAGAGATTCGAATCATAGACCTCACACACTTATTATATAAGATATATGTTACTTTATTCACACTCATCGATTAAGATTTAATATTAAAATCACCGTCATAACTTAAATCCTGACCATCAGACCGATGCGATACTCTCAACCTTTTACCACCTAGCCGAGGAAGGTTTGGTTACAATAATATTTCTACTAAAACCAAAACCTATGCATTTATTTTTTTCTTCCTTAGAATGGCATATTAGTAATTAACTTGAAGTTTTGAACCCCAAAGCCAGGCCAAGCGCACCCAAACTTGTATAAATAGACATCACACATGTCCAGTTCAACTTGTCCAAACTCTTCATCTCCTCCATGAGCAAAGAAATTCAATGGCTAACAAACTTGCAGCTACTCTCAAGAACACCAACCCTTCTTCACCCCCCATGACCCCATTCTCAGCTGTTTCTCCAGCTCGATTCGCTCCAATTAATCACAGGCTTCGTGTTCGTGCAAATTTAGAAACGATTCGAGAAGAAGAAACCCAAGAAGAGAGCCGATCTCCACCAGCAGCATCCTTGTCCATGAAGTCGGTCTGTTTCTTGCAAGTCAAGAAATCAGCTTCTTCCTCTAGTCCCAAGTTTCAGTTCATGCGCTTAATCAATTAATAAGCGCTGAAACATTAACAATTTCATGAATCCGAATCTTTTTTATGTAATTCATGATCATGAATATGATGTAGCTGTGTGTTTTCGTTACTTGTCTGGTCTGATTCGATTCAGAAAAGGCCTAGAAAATAAATAAAGCTCTCTTAACTTCTACTTCTTGCTGTCAATAAGTATAATTTTACAGTAAATGTATTGTGTATCAAAACAATCTACTGACACACATATAGAGTATAGTTGCAGAAGATAAAATGAAATCGCCTATTTTTCTCTATAATACGCCTAAAACTCGCATCAAACCAGCAGCATCACCGCCTTGTTCGATTGGAAGCGCCTTTCTTGTTCCAAAAAATAATGATATTATGTCTCCATAAGGCCTGCAGAAAAATGATTGCACCACATAAGGGCACATTAAGATTTCCAGGACAGATCAACAAAGAAACAGAACAGTTCATGTATGCAGAGTCTATATGGTTAAGATCCGCTATCTTACAGTTAAATCTTTACTTCTGCACCAATTAAAAGGCTAAGCCTCCCTTTATGATCAAAACCGGCCTTTCCAGTATACGTTGAGCCCTAAATGACCCTGCAGTAATACAAAAGCTTCAAAGCAGAAATATAATGCACTCGCGTTAGTGGTAGACAAAATTATCCCAATTTTCTATGGCTATTATTAAGAAGATATACTCAAAACTGAAACCATTTCAACCCCAAATCAGCTTACAACTCATTCTAAAAACAATTTATAGTAATGACATCTTCCACTTGGGTATTAGTATTACCTGGGGTTTTTGAGATGAAGCAACATGAAAACCACAGCAATGACAATCGAGGAAGAACCCGCAAAAATGTAGGCTAAGCCAAGGAAGTCGTTCTTCCCCCCCAACCAGTGAGGTGCCAAAAGCGCGAGCCTTTTCCCCCCGCCAATACTGTAACTATTGTAGTTGTTCATTAAGTTAGCAACTACAACATCATCTTCATCCAAATCCTCTTCAATTCTACCATACAGCTTTCTGAAGCTAGGATGAGCAGCAGTTCTCATCCACACAATAAGATCCTCTTGATCACTTAGCTAATTAACACGAAACAAAAAAAAATCAACTTTTGATAGTAGAAATCGAGAGAAAATATATTAACATGTTTCTAATACTTACAGGAATCATGGGGTTGAGCTTTCCTCCACCAATCAAGGTCTCATTCTGGAAATTAAAGGGATATGCTTTCTTCCCGAATTTGTGTTCCCGGTCACTCTCCCAAGCAATGTTCTTTCTGTTGAGCCTCAAATGCTCTGCCCCGCGAGTAAATGTGTATGTATCGTTGAATAAACTCCATGCTATCAATCCACAAGGGACAATTGGAAGGCCGTTATTGGACTCTATAGGTTGACAGGTACTTAGATCCTCGTGCTCCTTTCCATGTAGGAGTTGTCTATCACTTCTACTTTTGACATATCTGCAACGGTTTTGGGAATTAGAATAGTAATTAAGTGATGATTAGCAGTTTCTGAACATATAGATGAAGTAACTTGTACCGTCTATGATTTTGGTAGAAGTTATCGAGCTGATAGTAGATAAAGATTGGAGCTTTCATCTGTTTGTGCACCTGCAGAGTAAGCAATAAAGGTGATAGCTTTGAAGTGAATCAAGATTCTTCCTACTATGGAAATGTGATTAAGCATTACTGTGACGGCTTTAAATTAACAAGCAAGCTAATCACTGAGAAGAAATAGAGAATCATAAGCTTGCCACGAGCATTAAGAAGCCACGTGAAGTTTCCTTACAGATGATAAAGTCAATACTTGGAGAAATGATCACCTTTAGGAAGCGAGAGCAATTTTTGGGGATTGAGCTGTTTTGAATGTACGCTGTTTTGTTCCCTATGAACTTGTGTGGTATGCACTCAGCGTCATACCGGTCCACAATTTCAACAACCTGCAAAATTGAACGAAATAGTTCTGTAGATACATGTTTTACAAATTACAACTCTAAGTTAGAAAAAAAAAAGACGATTATGTGCAACTTCAAAAGATTTACCTTGTGTGAAACATGGAGAGTAACAATTCCTAGAGGAATAAATGTAAAGCCTATTATGAAAAATGTTGCAATGACCTGCAGAGCCGATTGCCAAAGTCAAACAAATCAAACTCAATACGAATACAAAATTAAGTCACATTCATTAATATAATGCTGAAGAACTCACCCATCCTGGTGTCAACACGGGTTTGCAAGCTGGGAGAGTCTGCTGTGTGAACTGGTATATAGCTGTAAAATCATAATAACGAGATCAAGCGAATCCTAAAAGCCCGTTTCAACCAAAATGGATTAGAAATAAAAGACAAGTTACATCACAGACATACATGTGACCACATACACATTTTGTTTTGAGATTCAATAATAAGTCACACATCTCCACATTGTACAATTAGTTGGAAATAGTGCATCATCACTAAGCACATTGATTATAGATCACCTTTAGGTTGCCTTGAATGAACTGGAACCGATCGATCTCTTCCAGAATGTCTCGAGGTGCTCCGTTCATCCACCTCCATCAATGCCAAATTTTGACAACCTCAATCCCACAAAAATATTACAGCAATAATCAGCACCTCATCATCACAACCTGCACTACAAATAAATCTTCTTCATATCAAAACCTTAAATCTGTTTGCTCACAAAAATACAGAGATCAGCTGAATACAAAATCCTATCCAATGTCTGGACTGAGTTAATCTAAGTTTTCCACATTTCTGGAAAATTAACTTCAAATGTATAATAGACAGAACATTGAAAATGTGGAATTTTCAGGAAATGGAAAATGCCCTTTTGTAGTTTCCTTCCCTAATGCTAATAGCAAATGTATGCAACAAAAAAAAAACAATCTTTTTCTAAAAACCAGAATCATAATTAGATGTTTGTCAAATTAAAGAAAGCAATCAAGAAAGAATTGAAATGGAATGCTAAGATGTAACACAAGGGATCTGTAATAGCATTGCATCATGAAATGGAGCAAATTTTCCATTTCTGTCAATACCCAATAAACAGAGGCATGATCCAAAGTTTTTCCATACCTTTTTCTGGGCAGCCAAACAGATGATCCAAAGGACTGTTCTTTGATTTGATATGAAATCAAATCAAAGCAATGATTTTGAGGAAATGGGTACACTTTTTTTCCACCCCAGAAGGGCAAAAGAGAGTGAGTGAAGGTTTCAGATCGTGAAATTTGAAATTATTTGTGTCTTCCCAATGGGAACTGAGTGTGTATGTATAGAAATGTATGTCTGAATGTATGGATTTTAGGTCGGAGATGAAGACACAGATATGAGCCATGTTTTTGCAATTTCAGAAGGAAAAATTGAGCTAAGAATAAGGACTTTTTTGTAATATCCCATATAACTCATTATCTTAAAAAAAATATTTTTTTAAAACAATATTTGCTTCATTAGTACACAATGTTGTACATCATAATATATTAGAGTCGATCCGAGACTTTTTGATCGTTCCAAAGTCACCAGTATATGAACAAGTTTTTCTCACCAATCAATGAGTTGTCATTTTCGCTAACCGACTTACATAAATCATTCTAGGTCTATAGAAGTCGGGATCTCCTCTTACTCGTTGACCGTCTAAACCATTATTTGACAATCTAATTTCATTGGTCGCTTCTTCTTATTGCTTCCTGACCATCCAACTTTACGCCTCTTGTAATTTTTCATAATCTCTAGATCAGTCATATCCGGAACAACTAGACATTATGCATCGATCAAAACCCGAGGTGTCTCTACGTAACATCCCCAACCCACCTTAAGTAAATTGATACATCAATTATCATGTATCAGTTCAGAACATAATCATAATGAGGCTTTCATCTTCAAAAGTCAAAACCCTACCAAAACCCTTAACGGACCCATACTCGCAAAACCCACAGAGCTCAAATCATTTCTGCAGAAGAATCAATCAACACAGATGTCTGAAGATCAAAACACAGCACCAGCTCCTCCTTCCTCCGCCGACCATACAGAAGCTCCTCCTTCGCCGCCGCGGCCTCCTCCGTTCGACCCTAGTCGGAGTAAGTCTCTCTCTCAGCTCTGTTCATCGAAAAATCGAAACTTTCTGGTTCCTTTTTAGCTTCTCTTGATCTCTATCCTGCATCTTTGCCATAAATTTCCGTCCTTTCTCGGGTTTCTCTTGATTTACTGTAATGGGTATTGATCTGATTACACTATTAATACATTTGTGTTTGTTGGTCTGTAATTGGATTTTGATTCCTGTTCTAGCCCTACATTGATTTATAGACTTCTGCATAGTTTAGGTTAGTTTTAGGTTACTCTTAAGCTTCAAAGTGGTGATAGTTGTAATGTATTGCCTCAGCTTCATTAGCTTTAAGTAGAACTGAAACCAGACTTTATGGGTTTCCCTGAAACTTGAATTGCAGTTTCGATGAACATATAATGTGATTTCATGGTTCATGTTGATCAATGGCCTCGATTCTCTCCACTGTTTTTGCAAATTGCTTGTTTGATCTGTTCAGTTTGTGACTCTCAGTAATGTATTGTCCATATCATGCTTTAACTGTGTCCTGGCTTTCAAGTGATAGGTGTAATCAAAAGAAAGGTCTTGATAAAAGAGCTAGCTGCAATGTACCATGCAGAGTGTCTTGCACAATGTCAAGACCTTCTGGAACTGCAAAGACAATGGGAAGAGGTTAGAGACAATGCTTTCAGTCTTTGACAGTCATTAATGTTTCTACTCTTACTTCACTTCTAATTGGTCCTCAAATTTATTGCAGCAACACGAGAACACCAAAACTCTTGAGGATATGGGGAAAATGATGCAGCCATGCAAACGTCTGAAGAAATCTAGCTAGGATTGGAAGTGAACCGAACACACGAAGAAAGGCTGAGATGTACATTTTATTTTCATGACTTCGAAACGTTTTGACATACAAGACAACCAAGTATTATACATTTGTTGACATTGTTCTCAGTTCCAAATCTCTTGCTCTCTACAGCTATGTGCTCTTGTGATGGGATGGATGTTTTCAACTATTGGTTTCTCTTACCTGTAAATACCAAATTACCAACATGGTGATCAGAACTCACTATAACTTCATAGAGTCTAAAATGAAGAGAGCCATGAATAGTTTACCTTGTTTGTCACTTTGTGCGCCCATGTAAATATTCTTTGCCACAGGCCAATTGGTTTAGCGGTTGTAGAGATCTGTTTCCCAACTATCTTTTCGATAGAGGGTGCGGTTTCGTGGACAAATTTGATGGACTCTGATAAGCGATTGAGTAGGTTCATGAGGGCTATGACTTCATTCCTTTGCAAATCCAGCTGAAGGATCAGAAAGTGAACGATTATGCACAAGAAAGATCTAAAGCACATACTACATCAGACACGATCTTCAACGCAGAAAAGATACTTACCGTCTGAGTCAAGTGCTCTTGTCCACTAACAAAGAAGAGGATCTTCAACGCAGTGCCAAGACCAAGAACCTGAAGCTTTCCCCATAGCCTACATTTCTCACATCCCACACAGTCCATTATAGCACTGCAATCCACAGGAAACTATTACAACACTGACAAAAGAAAGTCCATTATCATAGTGCATGAATTTCAGATGTATCTTGTCAAGCTAGTAAGATCCACTCAGTCTCAGAAGTTAAATTTTCTATCAAACTGAGGACCATGGAGCATGAAAAGCAAAGTCAATATGAAACTGAGAAAAACCTGATGTTTCTGAACTGTCCTTGTATTTTTTGCTGCAGTTCAGGCCCACTTTGTCCTTTCCATGGTTTCGCTTCATCGAATGGAAGTGGACATGCAGCTCGTAGTTGGGGGCTAAGGAGTAGCTGTCTCATCATGGATTCTGTCTCCCAATCATCTACAGGATTACCAGTGTCATACTCAGCCTGTTCCAGGTAATCTGCTGCCTGCAACAAACTCAGGTGGTTATGGGCATCGTTCTATACAAAACTAGAAACTGGAAAAGTATGTTGATGCTCACTTTGGTCACAGCTCGGAGAACAAAGAGAAAAGTGAAGTACAAGTTTCTGACACGATCTGGATATCTTAGCACTCGGCCATACATCAATGAGAAGTTCTGGCCCCACTGTATTGGGAAAATATAAAGGAAAACAATTAGATGTTATCATGTACTGAGTTTTTGAAGCAGTAAAATATTGGGAAGCAATCATGTCATGCTTAGCCATTAAGTGTCAAGATTTGTAGTGGTGAAACATAAGAAATGTGAGTGAAGCACATAATTTTGTGAATACTTTGAAGTTGTCAACTACTCATTGTGAAACATTAAAATGCAAAGAAAGAAATGGCCTGAACTCATACCAAGTTTGTGGCTTCATCAAGTAAATAACCAGCAGCTATATGGAGCGAAATGGAGGAGTGAAGACCGGATATTAATTTGTATAATACTTTTTCTTCTTGGCACAACTCTTCAGAAGGATCTGCATGACAATCAACATGGAATTATACAAGTTGGTCATTATGATCTCTAGTAGAGTGATGCACTTGCATGAAATGCTGAACGTGTGGTGGCTGAAGAACAACTATGCAATAATATTCAAGAGGATAAAAATATTGGTTTGCATGAGACTAAGCATTAAATTGAAAGTTCATGTCAGAACCATCAACCCTTCGTAAGAAATCACAATGGACTCTGAGGTAATGAAGATAAGCATCATCATTTAAATGCCGAACTACAGACATACAATCCATGAATAAGTTACACAAAAATTATCAGGAAAAACTCACATTTTGGACAGTTCTCCAAATAGATAGCATCCCATATCCTTCTTGCAGATGGACCGATATAGCCAGTATATCGTTCAGGATTCAGTTGAAGATTTACATAGGTCATATCATCTGTGAACAAAAGCCATACATCAATTGCTATGTCAATACTTTCAAGTCTATAGTTAAATAAAACATAGGACTATATAGTCATAAACTATGGAAGAACAAATTGATCTGTTTCCATCAAAACAGAATTTTCAAGGACTTCAATGATGAGAAGAATCAAACAGCTAAAAGACTATAAGTAACAACATAGCAAATTATTATGATAATGGTAAGTAAATAAATATAGATAGATAGATGAGAAGAACCATTGTCAGTTTCATCATCATTTGTCCAGGGATTGTCTGTCACTTTCCAGCCTCTGAAAGCGAGTCTATCAAGAGTACGGTCCACCACACCCTCTGGCTTTCCCTCTTGACACTTAGGGTCTTCAGATGAAAGGACATGAACCAAGTGTCTCTTTAAAGATAAAGGGAATTCATTTTCTGGGCATTCGCAAACGCTGCAATCTCGCAGACGGCACATACCATCATCAGGCCAGAATGGGCAGTCACACCATAGCTTAGCCTGCAACAGAACAGATTAACCAAGGGTTTAAAAAAACATTCAATAATTTCCCAATTACTATATAAATTTGACATGGTGCTAAAAATTATGGCAGAAGGTGGGCAGGATTGTAGGTGTTACATCCACCAAAACTCGAGTCAACTTATCAGATTTATCTTCTACAAATGGGAACTGTATATAGGATGATTCTCATCCAAAGCATGCTGCAGGATGTATCAAAGTCCTATAAATGCAAAGATCAAGAAGGAAAGCGAAGAAAATACTACTTATACATGAAACAGCCTTACCAATGCAACAACAAAATGGTAAAAAACAGTTATATTTGATCAACATACATGGTATGATAACAATAAGGACTATGATTGATCAACTAGACATCATGCAAAAATTCCTCACAATTTTGATGTGATCAGTTTGTAAAATTTCATGCATCCAATCAAATTTTACCGTACTCTACAAACAGAAACAATTACAAACCCACTCCAGATCACCTAAATGGCAAATGGGGTACAGCAAAATGTTTCAGGAAGCTTGACTTCCTGAGCTCCGTACCCCTCTCCAAAATAATCTTCTTTCTAAAGATTCCCCAGCAAAATCATAGGATAAATACATCATCAAAAACCATATCAGCTAAAAAGGATCAAATATCCCTTCATATAATGCAATAACCCTACTTCAAGGCAATAGAAAGTCTCACCAACCTTGAAATACCGGAAGAAGGGTTTTTTAACAATCTCTTGGAGAATCGGATGCAACAGTTCAATATTCAGATGGTCCACAATCTCGTAATTGCAACAACAATCATCCACCATCCCACTATACTTGTGGTCTCCATTCCCACAATAATTCTCCTGCCCACAATAATTCTATTTTAAAAAAATGACCAAGAAAACAATACTCCTGATCCAAGATAAGCATACAAAAATACTCCTGATACAATAATTACTATCATGTTTCCTTTTAAGGATGTAAAGTATGCATGAGTTATCAGTAAATTATACTACTAACCTGGTGTCTTAACAACTAACACACAAATTTTAAAAAGTATAACAGTTTCATATATAGACAATTGAAATTAGTGATAGAAATGCAGAATTAAACAATTGAAATTAGTGATAGAAATGCACAATTAGACCCAAATAAGTTTTTGTTTTCTGATTCAATCTCTTCAGAGTTCTATGTGACTGAAACCAGATAGTGAAAGAAAATACCATAGCACATTGACACGGCCTACAAGGCCGCCTGAACGGCGACCAATTCGGGGCACTTCTCGAAGCCAGAGCTCCGGCAAGCAAGACGGTGATCACAGCTCCAACAGCCCAACCCCATCGCCATCCTCGATCTCGACCTCGACCTCGACCCTCCTCCTGAATCTCCGATTCAGGCATACCCATCGGTTTAGAGCAATGCCGGAATGTCAGTAACAAAACCTAAACCCTGATTGTTTCCCGAGAAAACGAACGAAAATGTACGAAATTTGTGTGTGCTGATTTGTGAGGAAGCGTTTGCTGAAGTAGTCATCTGAAAATTGGGTGAGTCGGTCGATTCCTCAATTACTTGATGGAATGGCAAAACGAAAATTTGAGTCCGCGCCAGTAAAAATGGCGTTTTTGTCTTCTGAAATTCAAAGTTTGGATGAGCGAGAAAGTTCTGAACAGAGGACGAGAGAAAGTGCCCAGAAAAGTAGAGCGACGGTTGGCTGCAGTTGCGTTGTAGCGTAAGCTAATGTGTATTTTGTTTAGTTATAATATTCGAATTTATCTTATCCATCGTGTTAATTCTAACATTATGTTTTTCTTGTATAATTATGACGGTGTTGTTATGTTTACTTTTAATTATTGTGACAATTTTTTCGTTATTTAGATTCGATCGAACACTGTTAGAAATATCAGTCTCGAGATGTCGTGTACGACATATATCCGTTTTTGTATATGTATGTCTAATGATCTTCGAACACTACAGGACTAGTGATGAGAAGACGACCGACCATACCTATGTTAGTCTTTGTGCCCGTAGCTCAATCTTAA
>JAYMSU010000690.1:0-12545 GCA_036897765.1 Erodium chrysanthum | reverse complement strand
GCCATTCACAACATATCAATTCCGAGCCTTCCATTGTCTACTAGTTAGTTAGGGCACACATTGGCAGCTGGATATCCACAAGTATTACAAGGAGAGGATCGCTGCTTAACATTGCAGTAAAAAAAAGGGGGGGTCTTCTCACAACAAAGGTGTCATGTTTTTAAAGACGGTTCGATTTCACGAGAATTAGTTTTGAAACCATCTTTTCGCATCAGAAAAGCTAGCTGAGAGAGCTTACGAATAATCATCCCCAGAAAGCTCCAGAAGATATGTGACCGTTAGCCTCTTGGAGTCACGTTGGCACATCCAGATGATTCTGTGGAAAAACCAAAATCCCCGAGCAACCCCTGTTGCATGAAGAAAACCAGAGTATAATTAACCTTCCACAACATGGTGCCTTACTATGTCTATTATAAGGAGGAGATAGGTAAGTCCTACCTAAAGAGCTAGCATGATGTACCATGAGTGAGAAAACAAAAATGTGAAAGGAATTAAAGACCGGACATGTATATTAAGAAACCAACCATACTACCTGGTATTAACAATGTGCTTATATGAAGTATATAGACAAGTATATAAAGCAGAAGCCATGAAGCCAAAATAAAGAAAAAGTCACTCTGTGATTCAAGACCGATACATACCATGGCATCATTGATTGCATAGGCCACACAGTAATGCTCCTGAAAGTAGGCAATTCGGGACATATATTGAAAATTAGTATAAGAATTTCATCGAAAAGATTCACATAAAAGTTTACTACTAAACCACTGGCCAGTGTAGGTTGGGCAAGCATGAAGCACCACAATTCCATGTGAAGGTGGCAGCAATCTCCAGAAAAGGAAAAAAAGTGGCCTCATCACTTATCAAAAGACCTAAACAACACTATATGACCAGGGGTCACATGCATAAACTGATGTTCTGTCGCTAGTTTTTAATACACTCCATTTTCTCATAAATGGAATGAGGATTGACTCACCTGCATCATGCGCCACTCTTCAAATTCATCAAACAACTCCAGCCGCTCAATTCTATTGACAATGACATCAACGATGAGAATCTTCGTTTTAATATTCCAGACAAAAAGTCCACATTCCATTGAAAGTAGAAGAGAGTAAAATAGATAAGGAGACATGGAAAAACTATCCTAGGGACAACCCCAGCTTGCTTGGCATGATTGGCAACAAAATTGGTACATAATAGAAATGAACTTCTAATTATTCCAAATATCGATGGATGTATATATACCTGCGTCTTTCTTGCGCGTCAATAAATGTATTGTAAATTTTCAGCATGTCCCAGGCAGCTGCTCTCTGATACACCATGAGTATCAAATAATAATTGAAAATTTGTAGACAGAAAATTCATGATATGTCATTATGGGCAAAAGGCATGGTGAAGAATGACAAACTCCAAAAATTAGAATTAACCATCTCCAAAAAAGTTGAAGTTTTGAATTACAGCCGTTAGGAAAGGGAGTCATGAAACCAGAAAACTCGATACAAACAAAGAAGATATACCTCCCACCCCTGGTCCAGAAAGAGTCTTTCTTTTGCAAGTAAAGTTGGTGTATCACAAATACCCAAGAGATCACAACCTTGACTCTGGAACAAAAAAGAAACATGGAAGAAAAGTCAGCTAAGAGAGTGGCAACCTAGAGATTCTGCATCAATATCACAATTAATACATTGTTGAAATGTATTATAAAAATAGAGACGTGGTAAATTAAAAAATGTAGTCAAGGAATTCAGTGGATACCTTGAACAAAAACACTAGACGTTAATATTAATTAGCATTATGTTCATAACTTCACATCCACATTGATGCAGAACCCATTCCAGGAAAAAGAATAGACTGACATAAGTTTGGGGGAGAGAAGGACTGAAGTGAACAAAGATGCAAATAGTTTGGATCCACATTTCATGAGTTAGGGCACCATATAACTAGGTCTTAGTAAAACATGAATACATACATCCAAATAGCTCAACTATACTTCTTAAATTCTTGAGTATATTTTTCATCCATGACCAAATGAGAAAAAAAAATATTCTGAGCTTAAATAAATTAATTTCATTAGACATGCCTCCAAATTTATGATCATTTGTTGTCCAAAGGCATCATCTGGATGGATCTGCCAAAGAAACACAATAAAGTATAAAGGAAATGAATAAGTAATCACAGGAGAAATGAAGCAATTTTTTCAACACATTACAGTAAATGCAGTCTAGACTGAGTCTAGACCATTTGAAATGAAGTTCAACAAACCAAAGAAGCCAAAAATATCAAACATACAAAGAAGACAAAATATTACTGAGGTTTGAAAGGGGTAAGAACCTGCTCATATAAGAAAAATGCTGCCGTTGAGAATGTTTTTGCAGCCCAACCAACTATCGCACGACTTGAATCAGGGTTCAAGTATATTAAAACACATTCTGCAATTATAAATGTTGGCAATCTGATAACAATATCAGAACAAAGCAGCTTTAGACTAAATGCAGATAACTATAAAATCATATTGATATAGTGTTTTCTCACCAACAAAAAAAAAATAGTTTCATTCACAAATGATCAGGTTTTCCTAAATGTATATACTTTTATATGTTTTTTTCCATCTCCATACGCTTTCTTTGAAATTAAATTTGGATTTGGAAATTGGACTCTCCTCAACATATATTAACAGAGATGTAGCAGAAAGGGTACATGATCAGATCAAGACAAGAACCCAATACGGGCTGGTCTTCTTCATCTACCACCAAAAAACATTAAACTTTCAAAAGTTATGTTCTTCGGGGGAAAAATAAACCAAAATAAGAGTTTAAGTATGTAAACAGGAATCCTAGAAACTAGGGCCATTTGTAAGTATAAAATTGCTAACTTCCCAGCAAGCACATGAGGCATGAAGCATAATAAGCACATCATAGTACTATAGTGATGACTACAAAATCATGAAACTAAAATAACATATTTGGAAGGCATTGAATGAGCATAACACAGCTAGAGATTATCACAGTTTTAGTGGTGTAATACAGGCAATTGAGTAAGGCCTGAAAGGGAAATACCCAAAACTTCAAGCACATACACAAAAAAATATACTTGGACTAGACATCAGATGACAATAAACTAAATCCAAGCACATACCTGGGGTCCATCCCAGCCAAAGCTATGGCATCATCTAATTTTTTAATATCACGTAAGTCAATTGGGAGTAGCTTGTAATGGTCACTGAGCACTTCTCCTTTCTCTGCAATAATACAGACAATAAATAGGTTGTGGCAATGGCATGAATGTAAAGCTTTGGTCTAGCTTTGAATGCCTATTAGTTCAAATTATTTGCTACTGCTCAGTAGTTCAAACTATCTGATATTAATCAGTTTCCATTTTGAAGCAGTGTTGCACTAAATTATTTCTAATTTGTCTATAGTGATAGATTATCCAAAATGAAATCCGGTGGTCTATGGTCAACATCATGGATATGATATTATGATGAAAAGATGAATGGTGATACTACCACCATCAACAAACGTGGTGAGAACTATAAAGAGCAATGTCCTGCATATTGTAGACACGTCTACTCCATAGTTTTGGAAATATAAAATTCAATTTTAAATTTTCTTTAGACTAGTTATACTAGACAGTAGACACAAACTACACATGTGATACATGGATAGAGTATGTGCGAGTGCGACAACCCAACTTCAAATCTCAAGCTATAAATAGTTACATGAGAAAACCATATATAGCTATCAATTACTTAACGGTCATTTTCCTGCATTTTTTGGGATTTATCTCACATCCTCCAGGCTTTTATGTCATGGGATGATCAAACCAACATTGGATCATTCTAAAAATAGATGAGGAATGTTGATGTGCTTACCTTGTGAGATTGAAGCTGTTGCACCAACTTTCTCCCTCAGTGGATTGCAGGTCTCAATGAATGCTGCTTTCCTTCGAGTTACCTAGGAAACATAAATGATATAGGTTAATTTTCTAGTGCTGTGGTTTCAAGTAATTCAAGGTCCAATATGTGTACCCTAACTTTAGCGAAAAATCATCAGACTCCCCAATATAAAATCGAGAACAAATACCCACAACTTTCAAGCCTAAACAAAATATTATTTAAAAAACACTCCACTAAAAGTTAGGTGTTTTATGTTCACCAAAAGTTCTCACCCCCAATCAAGCCCAAATCAAATAGCATCTCATATTTTCTTGCACATTCACATTCCAAACTTCCAACCTCTTTCGAATGCCACTTTCTCTGCCATCTTTCTATTTGTTTATGGAAAAGGCTTCTCCGGGATATACAGTAGTTTGTAGTTACTATGTTGTGATCTTCCTAAACTGGGATATGGATCAGCAAGGAAATATAATTGAATGTGGCCTAAGGAAAGGTAGGGAAAAGATGGTGGCGCCCAGTGCGTTCAAGCTTAACTTTAACATCAAGATGTGATTGATCCATGTAATGGCAGAATTGGTATTAAGAAAGGAAAAAGAAAGTTCTAAAGTAAGGAAGATCATCAGAGTTCCCAGTGAGAGGAAAACAACCAGAGCTATAAGGCATTCATTTTATGTGGATGTCTGGATTCGGCAACTCAAAAGAGCATAGGGCTCTCAACAATAGGCCAATTGATGAAGGTAATAAGATGACCAAACAAACAAGTAATTTTTTTGAAGTTGTAATAGCTTATAGTCAGGCATGGAAATTTTAAATATACGACTGTTCGGTTCTTCCACACATGACACGCTGTTATCCTAATATAGTATACAGTTTACCCTCATACCACAAAGAGATAATTGCATTGCCAACAAAACCCATAGGATAGTAATGTATGATTTGAACTTGCACCTCCTTGAAATCCAGTTCCACGTACAAATATGGTGCTTTCCCCTCATCCTGACAAAAAACAATATGTTCGATCAAGCCTAATATAATGAAATAAAATAACAAACCTGTAACAACAAATAAAATGTATGGACCTGCAACTGAAAATACGTGGTATCAAAACCAGCTCCAAGTGATAATATTTGCTTCCTCGTTTGACTTTCTTCATCAGTATTTGTTTGACAATGCAGAAACTGAAAGAGAAGCTTTCTGAGAGCAGCCCATCGAGAGAAATAACCTCAATATGCGAAAAACAAATAACAGGGGAATTAATAATTATATTGAAAGCAAAACAACCAACTTGTTCATTCTTATCTCATTTCTATAAGTTATTAGATTAAAGTAATTCAGCAGTAAAAACATACCACGGTTGATAATTGGAGGTCTCTTCACAGGCCTTCTCACAAATAAATGGACGTAGTCATCTTTCATGTATCCCTTTTTAACACATGAACTTTAAGCCATAAAGTAAACATTGAGCGGTAAGCACCAAGTACACGCAAATTTGAGAAGAATTATTATCACCAAACATCATTATTAAAATTATGAAGCACTTATGTATAGAAGCAGAATTATACACCATAATACCAAGCACTATGCAGAATATCCTAAATGAGAATGTGCATTCAACAGTAGCTTCTAGCCCCAATGAAGAATATGGACATTATGATTGTTAATTTTTTTTTACCAAGCTATTATATCTATTGAAAGTTCACCATACAAGCAATTAATATTCCGGCCATCTTCCAAAGAAATTATAAATGCATTTGAGAGCAGCGAAACACCAAAACAACTATGTTTACTTGGTATCTCATCAGCACATTCAAGCCACAATATATTTTTCCTGTCAGCCAAACAGGTGTTTGAAACAAAATTCAACAGAGAAAATGGCGAATTTGAGAAGAAAAGAGCATACGCACAGCTTACTGGCGGAAGCGTCGTCGTTGGTGGCCTGGACGGCGGCTCTGTTGCTCTGCGAGCCAGAAACCGGCCTCGCCATGTAGAGAGAAATTCGAGGGGCAGGGGATAGGGATTCTTTCTCTTCTCTTCTCTTCTCTTCTCCAACAACACCGACGGTTTAGGGTCGGATCTCATCGAGTCCACCAGAACATACAAAACGACACCGTTAGATGACTTTTGGAGAACGACGTGGCATCACTCAATTCTGTGACCTGTCGTTCCAGTTCAGCTCCGTCTTCGGCAACGCAGCGACGACAGCTCTTAATCTCAAGACCTTCCTTTCATGGCGTCGTCGATCCATAGCACCCGGATCCCTGTTCCCTTCCCGCTCCCTCAATTCCAGGTTTCGCTTCTCTATCCATCCCTCTGATCTCGAACTTTCGTCTCAATTTTGAAACCCGCCTCGTGTTTGTGGAAATTAATTGTATAATTGATGATTATCAGGTAAGCCCATACCGCATGAGCCATCAATCTGGTTCCGGCGGGCTATGGATATGTCAGGACCGGCTCCGGCTGACTTCCTTGGCGCTGTCTCTAACTCCATGTGCTCTGTGAATTTACTCTGATCACAGCTAGCTACAATGGGGTATGGTTTGTTAGTTAGATCATGTACTGAGAGTGAGCTGAATGCTTTATTCTTAATCAGATCAGGTTGTGTCAGTTGATGGAGTTTTGTATACTGTTGTTGCGGAGAAATGTTTTGTCAGTTCATGCCTGCCTGTTGTGCCTTGCATAGTACCTAGTTACCTACGACCTAGCTTACATTTTCTTGCTTTGGAGTTCAAGTATTATTTATGAGTTATGACCCTATTGTTTCAACAGGCAGGCATTAGCAAACCAGAAACCACCTTGGTGGGTATTCATGCCGTAATTGATTGTGCCACGCGACGTCTAGAAGAACCCATAAAAAAGGTAACTGTCTACTTCCACCTCCTATAAAGTATAAACCTACCGAGAATTTTCTTTAGGATTAAAAATTACAGAAATTAAATATTCTTAGACTTTTCTTTTCAGTTCATTTCCTTTGTACCAAATGGGGCTGTTGAAGATTATTGATTGGCTCCATAAAGGCATGGCCATATGACTTCTATGATCTAGGGCTTTTGTTTTTCAGTTGAATCAACAATTGTAACTTGTCCTGGTTATCTAGGATTGATTAGTCACATTTCACGTGGATTATTGGCCAAATACCTTTTGATGCTATGACTTCTATCCTCAAAAAGTAGAATACCAATTGTTACATGCATGTTTTATTTCATGTCTTCTCAGAGTTTTATGTAATCGTTGCCTGTTTTTTATTTGTTAACGTAGGTATTCCTTTTCTTTTTTAATTTTATTATTTTTTAGTTATCATTTCTATTGCTTCACGTACTCCATTGTTCTGTTGGGTAGACTGGGAAGGAAAAGTTGCTCTCATACAATGTGTGCAAAGGCAATGGAACCGAGAAATATGTATTCTATTTCATCCACAACTGTATCAAGTATCGCACCGAGAAGTTCATTAAAGACTCAGGCTTCAATCACCTCATCAACCGTTATGTGGTTTTATACAAGTAAATTCATTGAAACTTTTTGTTCAGGATCATGTTTATGGAAAAAGGTTCATTTGTAGGCCACCTTTTAAGTGTTATTTTTGTCGATTTGACCACTGTCTTCTGATCATTTTCTGTATAGTCCACACAACAATTTTATTCCCTTACCGTTTCCCCTCCCTGAACAGAGAAATGGAAAGTTGAAATTTTATGATATATTTTGCAAGTACTGGTTCCTTGAGAAATTGAGATTGGTTCTTTTACTTAACCATACATGGTTAGAGAAAGGGTGTAGTTTGGTGTGAACTACTTCTGCACAAAAACACTTAACTAGCATCTGTCTCTAGAAAATACATATATGTAGGTGCAACCACGTGCCAAATTGTTCACATGCAGTTTTCACAATCTTTTGATGTCATATCCAGTATTTGTTAAACTGTTCGCTGCAGCCTTTTTTTCCCAGGGACTAAATTGGACAGTATGCCATGCCTATACTAGAAGATATATCTGTCCATGGAACAGATGCGCCAGCATGAATTGCTTACAAGGACGGATACCCGGGTTAATTGTATGTAACATGCTGATTTCTTGAAGGTTGGTATATTTCATTTCAGTTGTGTAAATATGTTTCCACAATTTTGCAAGATATAGCTTGATTGCCATTCATTTTGTTATGCAATGACAGTTAATGGAAGCTTCTCTCATTTGCGGGACCCCGTTCATGGACAACCCAAGAGGTAGGATGATGTAACTACAGTCCTACCTAAGCATCTTTTGTGAGATGCTTGCAGTTGCAGGGCAAGATGCAAATGTAACTACACACTTGTCTAGATATTTTGAATGGATTAATGATGTTGCTGATAGATTGGCATTTTCAGAGGTAATAAAACCAAATCCTTACTTCTGACATGTTAATAATTCAGTGAATTTCCTTGACACGTGATTGCTTAATGCTTACTAGCTTCTATTTGGTTTTCTTGAAATGACCCTAACATGCCTGGTTATAAATGGAAGAACTATTCTCGGGATAAAAACTGTTTTTTCATGTAATGAAGCACAGTATGATCCATTTGACTGACTGTATGCACAATCGAGAAGGCTGATCATTATGCATATGGGACATTTACAGGTTCTATCACCGCACCGATGACTGGGACATACACGCATCTTGATGCAGCACAAACATACTGAAGAAACTGAAAGATCTCAAAGAACAGTCCAATTATTCAGACTCTTACAAAGGACAAGTTTCTTTTCTCTGTCAGTGAAGCTAATGTGAAACGAGGTTGACATCCAAAAACACCTCTGTGGTATGCTGTCATTTCAGTTCACCTTCCCTACTCTCTCCATTGAACATGCTTGTATGATCATTCGTCCGTGCACAAGTATTGGCTGTGTTTCTATTTCCTCTGTGTGTGCATGCATGTATAAGCAAATGCTGTGGCTGCAACAATGTGCATGTGCTTGAGGTGATTTTGACATTTTGACTTAGGTGCAAACTGCATAGTGTTTCAAATTCAATGCATACATGTGCAACTCATTCACATTGCTTCAAAACTATTGCATCCTTTGCAGGCCCACAGTAGAGCCCAATGATAGGTTGAGAGGCAAAAGTGGCAATTTGGGTGGTGTCTGGGAAACCTCTTTTTGTAGGACTCTTCCTCAATGGAGGTTTTAAAGTTCCCCAGATAATTACTATGTGGGCCCCAAATGCCAACTCAACCATTACCAATCTATGTGTGTGTTTGTACACCATAAAAACTCATTCTTAAAATACAAATCAGAAACCACCTCCTGGCTCCTACCATTGGATACACAGTAAATTATCTCATAAATGTATATGTAATTTTGCACAAATTTGAATTTATAATTATGAAGATTATTCAGAAATGAGGAGCATTGATTAATACTGCTAGTACATGCATGTTAATTTGGTATACTCCAAAACCTTGATGTACTCTGTCTCTTTCAAACTCACTTTTTGGGGTTTCTATTTGTGTGATTTGTTTGATGTCACTCACATTGTCACATGGACGCAGTGTACCATATTCAACTAAGTTAGTACACAAGTCAACAAAACCATATCAATGAGGTGCTCCCAATAAATATTGGGTGTTTTTATGCATCATGGTGAATTTTGTACGTATTGAATTCAGTTTCGTATTAATTCAAACATCTAGTCAGACTTTTTCTAACACGAAACGTGGTCATTTCTTCTATGAGATTACGGGTTTAAACTCTCTTATAGTACTTGTTCCCGAATAAAAAAATAAACTCGTGTTAAAATAATAGTTCATTTTGAAAGGGAACACAGCAACAAAAGTAAGTGTAAAGAAACCCTTAAAAAAAGGAAAGAGTTGAAAGATCACCTAACATTCCTTGCAGCAAAATGTGATGGCATGCATGGCATGCATTTTGATTTTGCTAACTCCAATGAAATTGGTTCCTGCAGAGAGAAAGTGGTAGTTTTAGTTATTTTCTCTATTATCTGAATTTGTATACTTTTTCTTCAACAGATTTATTTTATTCTCTTAACTGTTACTTAAAAAAGAAGCCATGCTCATGCATGCATATAATATACACATATATGTATGAATATGAATATGAATGACACAATGATGGTGTACATGCATGTGTATTAATATTAGGCTATATTAATTATGTCACATGGTCACCACAAACTCAGAACCCAGTTTTAGAAAACTCATGGTAGCAAACCAGACCTATAAATATTCTGATAACTGTATGTATTGAAAAATCACTGGCACATAAACAGTTGAAAGTTTGAATAAAACATTGAACACTGTGAAGAAAAAAGAGGAGTAACAAATAGTCAATGCAGTCCTCTATTGGTAGGGTTGGTTTAAACAAAGCAATAGCAATTAGTATATATAGATTAACTGCTAATGCATGTGAAGCAACAGTACTAGATCCGTACAATGGCAGCTTAGGTTTGCAGGATTAGCACATGATGATGGTACCAAAAAGAGCAGCATCACATGTTTGAAATATTCAATTATTATTTGATTAAAACATATACCTTCTTTGACTGCATCAATGGAGTATCTGTTGGGATGATTCTCAATGCACTACATTATATGCTTGTAGCATACCTACCTACCACCTAATGCATTCTTACACTTAGTTTTGCCTCTTAACACTCCATTAACTAATTATTATTTTCATCTAATTTTATATTTGGAACATGTCCCTCTAACCAATGATGCAGAGACAAAGGCAACACATCGGATTCTTGGACTTGGAGAGAGAGAAAGTGGTGCAGTAGTGAAGATTGCCAAGCCAAGAAATAGATTTGATCAATTCTCTATTCAGATCGATTCAAGAACGTGCACGAGACAAATAACCGATGCTCAGTTAAGATGCTCATAAATGGTATATCTGTCTCAAAATATATTTGCTACAATACAAACTACATGAGTTGTGAGTTTGGAGTATCCGTATTGTTTTTAGGAGTAATTACAATTTACATGTACAACTTCGCAACCGGGTTTGTTGCAATCATCGTTTTTTTGAACTAAATCTTCAATTTTTAAGGTCACACGAGCTTTATGTGATGTAACATTTTTATTTTAAAAAAAATAGAAGAGAAACTCGTTTATTTGCAACAAACACTTCTTACTTTGATGACAAATGAAAACATGCCCTTGGTTGTAATAGATAGATAGATAACTCAGTGTCTTAGCTATTCATTGCCAGAACAATAATTCTATCTCCCCCTTTCTTTCTGCTTAACAAAATAATTTTTGCATACTACACATACAAGAAAACAATGAATGCTAGGTTGTGCCCACTTGTACCTTGCATGTGTCTTTTTTGTTTTCTGCTTCCCTTTGTTTAAGGCTTTTCTTACAAATAAAAAGATATGGAATAATTTCAGTTCGAAATTTATATACAGATGAGTTGTTTGCTATTACTCATGTTTAGAAATTTAATTATACGATAAGATTAATATTTAGTTGTAAAATCGGTACATGATTAGTTCCTCTGCTTGCCAAGAAAACAATGATTGATGTGATTAATAATAATACTTGGGGTGTGTCTGTCTGGTGATGTTTGTTGATCTCTCTCTGTTCCATTTTAATGACATGACAGAGAGCCTGTTGTTTGTTTACTTATTGTAAGCTGGGACAATTGTTGGTCACTTGAGATTTTAGGATTTGTTGCACCCTCTCTTCTGTGCAAATGGGACCATTTTCATATTTACTCACTTTTCAACCAATAGGGACCACCCAAATGCTTGTGATGATACAAATAAATTCGAGTTTTCTAATCGAATTTTCGATCATTCACGTCTCTCAAACACATGTACGGGATTATTTGTAGCTTGGAATTATTGAAGGTGGTGTGTTTCTCAATTCTCATAACTCAAACCTGTAAGTCCGTGTTGTCTAAACGAACGACTTTAAAAACAAACTCGCAATGAGAACCATTATTGTTATTAGGCTTTTTTTTTTTTGGAGTAGAGACGTATGGTTAAGTAGCACTGCCCAAATAAAACAAGTGAAAACGACTTGGGATGACATTTAATTCTTGGTTGGTAATTGGTACTCCTGCAATCATAATATTCTATTCTTGACTCTTCTTCTTGTACAGTAAATAGCTAATTTAAAATTATGTTGAAACATTTTAATATATAACCTGTGTCGATGTAGATTAATTAAAAAAATAATGTGTCACCATCCAAATTACATGCCAAAATAATGGTAAAAGAGGTTCATATTCGACTTAATTACTAGACTCGGGAATATAATTATCTGATATAAAGACGCCGTTAATGCACATTATCATCAATAACTGTTAAGACAATCACCAACAACATTTCTCTTAAGTATTCATGACAAATTAATATAAAGTTGGTTTATATGTTTGTGGTCCATCACCTACGCACCTTATTCTCTTACATGATGCAACTATTTAACTAAGCTTCATATTCTCAACAAAAAAAAAAAAAACTAAGCTTCACAATTCCAAGGTAAGCATAATTAAAGCATACATATCAGTAATTCCTAAATATAAGGAAGCATTATATTTTTTTTAAGGGGTATAATTTTTAAAGGGAAAATTGAGTAACTATATCCATTTTGTACCACTGTCGTATAAATATACCCAGTTTTTTCATTCTTTAAAATCTATACCCAGAAATCCAATAATGG
>JAYMSU010000689.1:0-12547 GCA_036897765.1 Erodium chrysanthum | reverse complement strand
CCTCACGCTTGATCCACACATTCTCAAAGCGAAAAGGCCGAAATCTACCTCGTTTACATGTACTGGTTGAAATAAAAATAGGTGAATGGTCCGATGTACCTGGTTTTAAGAACAGATTCTGTACTTTGGTCGATGGGAATTTTTGAAGCCACGCATCCGAGATCAACGCCCTGTCCAGTCTGCACTCGATTAATTCCGACGTGCCTCTCCCCCTCTCCCAAGTAAATTCATAGCCAATCATCCCTGCATCTCGGAGCCCACTCTCATATACCGCTTCCATGAAGCTGTCAATTAAGTGTTGTGGATACTCAAGGCCACCCCTCTTCTCCTCTTGGGCTAATATACCATTAAAATCACCCATTAACATCCACGGATCTCTGTTGTTTTGATGCAAATTTTTAATTAGTGCCCAGGTTATGTGTCTTCGCCTTCTATCTGATTCTCCATAGATACCAGTAACCCGGATCCAATCACTATCCCCTTCTCTTACAAGTACATCTATGTGATTAGGGGAGAGACTTTGTAACTCCACCTCTACATCCTGTGCCCAGAGCAGGGCAAGGCCTCCACTACTTCCACGAGGTTCCACAGTCAATAGTCCCTGCATGTTTAGTCTCAACTTCACTCTCTCCAACTTCTCTTTCCTACTTTTCGTTTCACTTAGGAAAATCAGCTTGGGTTTCTTTTGGGTGTTCAACTCACCCAAGAACTGCTGTGTCCGGGGGTTCCCAAGCCCTCGGCAGTTCCATGCTAAAACATTCATTGTGTCCAGCGGGACTCTTCCCCAGAGTCCACCGATATCGCAATTCCCTCTTGCTGTGGAAAAGCCTCTTCTGTGTCCATATGTACTACATTTAGGTTGAACCCCCCTCCCGGATCCACCTCTGTTACCCCTTTCCCTTTGTTGTTTTGATGCAGCATAGCATCCTCAAATTGCCTCCTCCTTTTCGGATCCAGAAGGTCGACCTGTATGGTATCTTCAATGAAACTTTGACTTACTGGATCACGTGCTGTTCCTTGGGCCACTTCCTTCTGCTGGGGGGCACTCACTCTCACCTGTATGGTACCTTATGCTTTTAGTTACTCGTATAAGAGGTAACAATAACATTTCTTTTTTAATATAATAGATAACAATAACATAAATTTAGTTTCCATTGAGTGTTTTTTAATGGTGTCTATTTAAGTGTCCATTCTATGTTTTAATAAAAAATATAAATGGCTATAAACACTAAATTTATTATATATAAAAAATCGTGATCTTTACTTATTAGTTTGAGGGGAAAGCATAACTTTTCATTGAACGGTAATATCCGCTGGAACAATATAATTTAACTTTAACGATACGAAATGTCTTAACCAAACATAATCAAATCAGACTAGAACCTTTTGAGCCAAGCCAACCAATAGACTACCTTGGTTGCAATGCGAGAAACAAAATACATATAAATGTCTAATATAAAAGCAAAAAACAATCAAAAACCAAAATCCCTAATTATATTATAATGTTAAAAAAGTTATCTTATAACATAATTATTGAAGCATATTTGATCTTATTTAGTACAAATAAAATTAATGATCTCAATTAAAAATGTTGTTGAAGCATTTTGAGTAATAAACTGATGTCTAAAATTTATAAAAGAAATTTAAAAAATTTAAAATGACAAGTGAATATATTTATTCATCCCATGTATCTTTTTTATATGTATAATTGGAGACCGTAGTCATCAGCCAATAAAAAGTCGTAACAAAAATCAATATAAAGGAAACGTCCACCAATCCCCACCTAGCAATATTTACTTGTTTGAATCCTTAAATTTCAAACTCCACCAATCGGACCCACCTCCAATGCTAACAACACTGTCTGTGACCAACCATCTTCATCAAAGTCCCATCTCCACCGTTGGATCCTCACAAATTCCTCTGTCGGACCGGAGAATCTGAATATTTGCTGCCATCGAATTCACGCCTCCCCAAATCCGCGAAAAGGAAACAAAATTCGTTTCTCAACCGTCATATTGATTTTGTATTTTTTATCAACGTAAACAATAAACGGTATTAAATAAAGTAATTTTATTGTTTGTCCGAGAAGGAACCCAATTCAATTTCGTGATCCAAATAAATCTTCCCTTCTTCTCCAAATCCTCCCTCTTCGCGCCTCGCTCAACCACAAATCTCTGCCCAATTTTCCCACTTCTCTCAATTTCACAGTTCATTTGCATCGCCGCCGGGGGCTCAGTCGTCTACGGCGGTGATATATGCGCGGGAATTGGCGAGTGAATTTTGGAAATCTATGTAGGGTGGTGAGATTAGTGCTCTCTGGATGTGCTTTTTGACCTGGGAGAGGGCAAATGCTTGTTACAGGGGCTCTAGGGTTTTCGCACCTGGTCCTTGCGGCGTGCCTGTTTGTTCCGGTGGTGATCGGTTTCGTCATCCGGCAGAAGTGGCGGCAAGGTCAGGCTAGGCAGGAGGAGGTCAAGAGGCTCATCGTTTTGGCCGCTGAGGAGTCTGCCAGGGCAGAGTACGAGTCCTCTGCCCTCTATGCGGCGGTTCCGGTTGCGTCCAGCTATCAATGCGGTGTGTGTTACTGTCCCACCACCACTAGGTGTGCCCGGTGCAAGGCTGTCCGGTACTGGTATGTAAAATTTTCAATTCATGACTATGTAAGGTGATCTGTTGAGTTACTTTTCTTCAATTTGTGTTCTCTTGGTTAGAATTTTTCATATCTGAGATTTAGTTTGATGCTGAAATTTTGCGTTTTGATTGATTTGTTTAGGAGAATTTTGTGGATCTATTATGTGTAGAAATCATTATGAATTTGCAGAGTGCAATTTATTTCCTCCCTTGATACTCGATAGGTGATACAATCACACCTATGTGTTCAGGAATGTGTGGATTTGCATATGTCAATTAGGTTCATTGATCTGTGGTATCAACTATTACAAAGTGAAAAGCCATAACAAATGAGTTGACATAGACTCAAATTGTTATTGGGAAGTGTTGCAGGTGCACGATCCTTATTTTGATGGTATATGCAGAAACTTACCTAAGCTATAAGAACCGTTTTCTATGATTTTAACAACATTGCGGCACTATTTTCCATTTGTGATGGTTGTGTTTAAGATCCGATGCTCTATATTCTGACATGTCTACTGCCATCCCCATGCTTGGCAATTCCAAGCTTCTTGTTTCTTCAACAGCGGTATATGTGTAGTTGGGAGTAATCCTTGTTTACTAAAGGCTGCTATTTTGTTCAAAATAGAACTGCCTGTAATCATGTTAAAACATCTAAATGTGGGGGTTTCATTACTTGTTCTAAATTTCTGTTATTAAGCTCCATTTGGAGATGTAGCCTGTAGGAAATCTGTAAGCATAAGATAGTTGGTGAATAACGTCGGAGTAATATGAAAAGTCTATTTTTGTAATAAGAGAGACGAAAGTTTATCAGGTTTGCTCATACTGTGATATGAAATTCTTTGGGTGATCAATAATTTTTTTCAGGCAGATCAGACTTTTTGGCATTTTGTGTGTCTTATAAAACATGGCTCAGTAATGCTGTTATGATGTTATTTCCTCATTATATTAATTTGAATATTCCAGTTCCGGCAAATGTCAAATTGTCCACTGGCGTCAAGGTCATCGGGAAGAATGTCATCCTCCACCCATCACTTACCAGACTAATGATTCAGGAAACAACTATGCTTGCAAGGCAGATGAGCAAGATGAATCTCTAATTTGCTCAGAAAGAACTGAGATAGAAGACAGGCAGCCTAAAAAACCAATTGAAACGACCACTAATGAACCTGTGTTATCGAATTCTAGTTGCTCTCCTGAAATTCCATCTAGGAATTATGATGATGCGAAGGCTGAGTTTCTTGCCGAGGGTAAAGGATCTAATTCTGCATCAGAATCTTATGGGTCGTTTTCTGGATTTTCTACTTCCGGTTCTGGCAGTGAATCTTCTGATGATGTTTCTGTCTGTGAGAGCTCATTTGATCATGAGAAATCTGATGGGAATATCTCTGCTGATACTGCCCTTGAAGTTGACAATACTTCCAGGGAAGACAACCTGGATAGAGCCAATCCACCATCTCCAAAGTTTGCAAGTTTGGTCAATTCTGTACATACTCTTACTAGTTCAGGTAAATCCAATCCGATCAAACATGACTCTAGCAACACAGAAGATCACCATGACTCGACTAGTTCCTCTGGTCCAAGCACCACTATAATGCACGAGGGTGCAATTTCAGAGACTCGTGCATCATCTTCCATCTTCTGGGAGAGGGCTCTTAACTCTGGCAGGCCTGAAGATGATTCTGATGTTGAATCAAGTCTGCCTAATTCCAGTGAAGCTGGTAATGGCAACACGTTAAATTCTAATTCTGCCTTGAAATTTTCATTTAGGCTCTCTGGAAGCACCATTTCTCCATCTGATGCACACATTGAAGCCCTTGAACCAATTGATGCCCGTTCATCAACTATGGGGATCCATGTACCTATTGATGGGACATCTTTGTCAGAAGAGATTACTGCAGCTGCTTCAAAGGTTAGAGACTTTCCATCCTCGAATGGTGGAAGATCTAACCATAAGAAAGCTAGCACTGATTCCTTCATATCGAAGCGCATAAACATTACGCCATCATCTGACACCGGAAACAGTTCCTTAGCTATGGATACTGCACATGTGAGCAGCTTGCCACCTTCAGGATCCCAAAGGAAAAATCATGTTGTTAATGCTACAGACAAGACATCAATTTCTTCTGAGTCAAGTGGTTCTGATGTTCATTCACATTCTGCTGGAGGTCATACAGTTATGGGTGTGAAACCTAAAAAGGTTGATGTTATTCATGTCAATTCTGCTATATCAGCGCAAGGTACTAATTTACCAGCTCCCAAGAATGGTCTTAAAACATCTATGATGACCGTGGTTGATCAACTTAGGGGACCTAAACAGAAACACTATCCATTTGCTGTTGGGAGTGAGATTGCTGGAAGATACAGTGACCAGGTTTTGCATTACTCTTGGTTTTCTGTTTGATTTCGACAATGGAGTTTTTAGGAAGTATTATAGGTTGAATTTTTGTTTCATTTTTGCAGGGCCTCTTTCAATATGATAAGTTTGTCAAACTTTATAACTGGAATAAAGTGGAACTTCTTCCGTGTGGCCTGATCAATTGTGGAAACAGGTAATTGAGAACTGTTCCTCTTACAGATATCTGGGACTTGTTTGTATGAAATTATATAATGAATCCTACAAATTCAGTTTGAAGAAGGCTCATAATATTACGAAGTGTACATGACAAAAATTACCCCCAGTCTATGCATATAGGCCATAAAATTGAAATCCCGTTATCAGATTACAGTAGATATATGTTTTATGTCGGTCTTGAACTTATCCTCCTTGCACTCGTTTCTCATGTTCAACATTTCCATTTGTCTGCAGCTGCTATGCTAATGCAGTGCTTCAGTGCTTGGCATTTACTCCTCCTCTTACCGCTTATTTCCTTCAAGGACTTCATTCTAAAGCATGTTAGTTTCTGACCTTGTGATGTTCAATGTTGATTTATTATGCTAAGAAATTCAGAGATTTTTGGCAATTCCTGTATACCATGCTTAATTATTATTATTTTTTCTTTCCCGTATCAGGTACAAATAAAGAATGGTGTTTCACTTGCGAGCTTGAAAGCCTAATTCTGAAGGCAAAGGATACAAAATCTCCACTTTCTCCTGCTAAGATACTGTCCCAACTACAGAACATTGGAAGTAATCTCGGTCATGGAAGGGAAGAAGATGCACATGAGTTCTTAAGGCAAGTTTTTTTTCTTTCCATTTTTGGAGTTTCAATGGATTGCCTAGTTTCATTTTTTATATGGTTGTTCTAAATGTTTTTGAGTGGGTTCTGCAGGTATGCCATTGATACTATGCAATCTGTTTGCCTCAAGGAGGCTGGTGCAAAACCAGGTTCTTCTGAGGAAGAAACAACTCTTATAGGCCTTACTTTTGGAGGTTACCTTCGGTCTAAGGTATTGTCTAGAATATGAACATTATACCGTTTTCATAGTTGATATTTGAAACCATGTGAGATAAAATATTGTTGAAAAGCTTCGTTTTGGGATATGAATATGATGCATATGTGATTATGTTTTTGCCAGATAAAATGTATGAAGTGTCAAGGCAAGTCCGAGAGGCAAGAAAGAATGATGGATCTTACAGTTGAAATAGAAGGAAATATCGGAACCTTGGAAGAGGCTCTTAGGCAATTTACAGGAACTGAAATTCTGGATGGTGAAAACAAGTACCACTGCAGCAGGTCCGTTCTTTTCATTTTTTGGCTCCGTTTTCTTCTCAACTCATTTTGTGACAATCTACGTTTTTGAAAATGTATTTAAAAAAATTCTACTTTGTTCATTCAGATGCAAATCTTATGAGAAGGCCAAAAAGAAGTTAACAGTGTTGGAGGCTCCAAATGTCCTTACCATTGCATTGAAGCGGTTTCAGGTAATATTTGAAATCGAGTATGATATTATCCTGTATTGTTTTCAGATTCTTAGTAACTTTATTGTGCGTATTTTTACAGTCAGGTAAATTTGGGAAGCTAAATAAGTCAATTCGGTTCCCAGAGATACTAGACCTGGCCCCGTATATGAGTGGTGGAAGTGATACATCCCCAATATACAGACTTTGCGGAGTAGTGGTGCATTTGGATATTATGAATGCTGCCTTTTCTGGGCACTATGTCTGCTACGTCAAGAATATCCAAAACAAGTGGTTCAAGATCGATGACAGCACGGTACATTGATTATCATTATTCCTCCATTCGATTCAAATGTATCATCACTTTTCTTTTTTTACCTTCCATGCGCGTATCCTTGAGTTAGTTATAATAGCTAGTCTCAAAATGAGTGTCCCACTTCCTAAAATGGGGTGTCCTAAATTAAGTGCCGTATTTCTTATTTTAGAAGTTAGTTAGGTATGTATTATTTAGTTAGTTAAAACCACTTTGGATGACAATTAGGGATCATGTCCGTTATAGTAGGCACCTGTTTCACTATGGAGATGGGCTCTCCTAGGAAGTGAGTCTGGATAAATCTCCAAGGGCTCGAAACACATGGAACCATGATCACCGCCTCCCATGGTGGTGGGCCTAGATAAGATTGAGTGGGCTCGTGATGGATTGAATATAACATGTAAAAGTTGGGTTTAGGAATGCGAGCAACCCGAGGCTCAATATGGAAGGGGAGGTTGTTGGATGTGTTCACATGTGAGTCAGGAGTCCCAAATCGGATGGTTAAGGAATAAACTGAGTTAATATGCACCTTGAACCCATGCTTGATAGGATAGTCTTTTGTATCATGAGATTCTTGTTGTGTGTTCCTCCTTTGGTAAGTCCCGGTTCTCCCCAACAGGAGAGAGTATGAGTTTTGTTATTCACAACCTGACATCGTTGTGTTTGGCATGATTGGACAGGTGACGCCCGTGGAACTTGAAAGGGTTTTGTCAAAAGGGGCATACATGCTTCTTTACTCGAGGTAATACTCAATAAGCTTTACATCTTATTGGATAAAATAGATGGGATAATCACAAAAGCACACTAAATTTGTCATATTTCTCACATAACTACGCTAAACTTTCAAAAAATTCTCACTTTCCTACATTTTGGTAATAAATGACAAAAATACCCCTACAACACTTTAGGAAAATTTACTGTACCAGTGGCACAATTTTAAATTTTTTAAAATTAACGAAGGTTATTTTGTAATGTACTTTTTGTGAGATTATCCCTAAATATATCCATAACTGCCATGAGTGTTGTTTGAACCAATTCTAATTCCAATTCCATTGCCTTTTGTAGATGCTCTCCGCGTGCTCCAAGGTCTTTAAGGGACAAAATAGCAACACCAGACCCAAAAATCAGAAAGAGCACAACATCAAAGCCTAAGGCTGGCACAACCAATCCACTCCCGTCAGACGGTTCAAGCTACGAATCATTCTATTCCAATTTCCATAAACTCCAAAAGATCCTGGAAGTGGACTCATCCAGCGACAGCTGTTCCCTCATCAGCAGCAACTCCGACGAGGGATCCTACAGCACCGAGAGCACCAGAGACTCTTCCAGCACCGACGATTTTTCAGATTACATATTCGGGGACTCGGGACACGGTTGGAACAGCCCCTGGAGAAGCTCTCCTGATACAGACACTTCCTCTCCTTGTACTTGAGCCATTCATCTCCGACGAGGTCAGGCTGGTATGTTCCTTTTTTGTCATCTGACAGAACAAGACAGAGTAGAGAGTTTAGGTAGTTTTAGAGGGACTAACTGAGGAATTAGGAAGGGTTTAACTCTAAGGGATGTTTTAACAAATTGGGATTATTGAGTATATATAGAGTATAGGGGTGAGGGGAATAATAAGAAGGGGTATGGGGGTAAATAATGATGTTGGGGAAGGGCATATATGTAATTCAGTTGTTGGCTGTGACATTGTTGTAGACACAAACCAGCCAATTTCCATTTTGTAGCTATCTGCTGCTTCTCCTTCTTCAGTCTTATATAGATATAGATATTGATATACAAGTGTAATAAATGGCTTCTTTGTCGATAAAATAAAAATCATGTGGTTTATTTATGCATGTATCTATAATTTAAGGCAATTGTGAATTTCAGTTTTGGAAATGATATACATTGTATTTTTCCAACCTAAAAACTCGATTTCATGGATCGGTTCAGAGCCTGGGACGATCTTTCAAGAAGGAAAACCGAACCAGCAGGTGAAAGAAGGCGGATAGCCCAATAGGGTAAGAAAGAGACCAAAACTATTTAGCAGGGTTAAAAGGAAAAACTTGATGACTTCTTCATCGCTTGTAGCGGAGGTGAACCTCACGGCTTTGCAAAGCTCCCACCGTCTCTTCTTGGCCTCACCGTCACCGGGCAGAAGAGGGAGGGTTCAGGGATGGCAATGGGGCGGATTTAAGACAGAGATAGTGATCCTCGTCCTTGACCCGGTCGTGTACCTTCCGCCCCACCCGTCTCCGTCCCGATCAGAGATTCTCCGGCTCTCGAATTCACCCCTAATATTTGTGCAATACCCTAAATCCACGATTATTTATTAGGGAATCAGAGTTAAAAAAATATATATATTTAATATTTTCAATTTTAAAAAGTCTAACGCATTCCCGATCAAGTCCATGTTGGATGTTCCTTAACCCGTCCTGTTTCTAAAAAAATCTCAGATCCCGCCACTCTCCAATCGGGTTGTCGAGAAATTACATTGGTGAAAGGCATAGGAGAGGCATGCTCAACAAATCACTCTCTTTGGCACCTTTTGTGTTGTGTACTTCAGAGAAAAATGAGAACAAAAGCTCGATTCAGAATCCCATTTATTTCGGAAATGTTCCACAAAGCAGCAACACAACACAAACTCGTATCAGCATCTCTAGACATGTAGAGCTTTACTTGTTCTTTTTTGCAGCCTACCAATTTGATTTCAGTGGTGTGTATTGGTTCATTGGGATTGTGAAGGTGAGCAACGTTTCGGGTTGATCGTTTTTATCATTTTAAAATTTGAAGTTTAGTGTTTGGGTTGGGTTTTCGGACAAAAAAAAAAGGATCGAAAAATCAGCCGTTAGTTTTTCCGGATAAAACCTACTTTTTTTCTTTCTTCCAAATATCGTGAAAAGGCCTCACATACAATACAACTTTAATAAATGCTGAATAAATGAAATAAGTAAGATTGAGTTTCATTAGAAAATGAGTTTGATGAGAACTCGGGCATAACACTGAAAGAATTCTTAAATTTAGACCCGATTTAATAGACAAACAATGTTCATTGTTCTATAAAAAAAACTACTGAAAAATACCAATTTTAAATTTTGTTGCTTTTATCGATTTTTCCGGTCTCACCCGTATTTTGATGTTAGAATTACAAGTCATCAACTAAACACAACTTTTACTATAGTTTCTTTTCCCCCCTTAGATGAATAGCACTCATTTATCCTTTTTTGTGTTTCTTATTTTCATTTGTCACGTGAAAGATTATAATTAATTCGGATAGTCATCAACCAAACACAATTTTTATAACAATTTTTTTCTTTTTGTGTTGGATGAGTAGCACTCATTTATCCTTCTTTTTTGTTTCTTATTTTCACTTGTCATATGCCATATTATAATTGATTTGAATACAGATATCGACATCACTCAGTGCCAGACGCCAATTCTACCAAACGTTTTCGCCACTCTTCATATACAAAAATAAAATAAAATAATAAATAAATATCACAAGCATATCTTGTTCTCACCTCTGTCTGAATGGGCTATAGAGATTAGATCCCACATCAACTAAGCTAGTGGATTGATGAGACTATTTCTCTATCCATTTGGTTCTACACACCCCAACTTGCTTCTAAGAGCTGGACCACTTTGTCTTTTATTTATTTTCTCAATCTCAGTATGGTCCAAAATCAACTGCCCTATTTTGTGTAATAAATGAATCAATTATGGCTTTAAATAAAAAACCCACCCATCTATTGAACAACCAAACAGTTGTGCAATTCCAAATTTTGCTGTGTACAAAATATGGCATCATCACCATGTGTTCAAATCCAGTGTGCCCACATTTGTGTACTTGCCATTTATGGCTGACAATACCTGTTATGGCTCTCCAGATAATGTGATAAAAACATGGATATAATCATATAAATATATCCCCATGAAAGTGACCCTTGATGTGGGTAAGGTCGGATCCATAAATAATAACGGTTTGAATCGTATGCAAAATTATATATTTTTGTTAAAATTTGTATTCAAATAACATTTGTGGTCAGGGCAAACCCAGTGGTTAAAGGAATTATTGTTTTCTCAGTAGTCATCCGGGTTTGAATCCTGGCGAGGCAATAAACTGAATTGTTTGTGATTTATTGGTGTTTAGCTGTCTTGGGTTATCCCATTTGTGCGTCCTGGTGCGCTGTCTGTCTTCAACAATTCGGGTATGTCGATATCTGCCTACAAGTCTTGAGTCGCGGAGTTTCCCTCGATACCTCAAGTCCAATACTATGGTTGTTAAGCGGTACGCGAGCTATGTTCATTCAAAGCTGACGGTACGAATAATTATACCCACCAGGTTTGGAGTCAATAATACTACAGTTATTTTCTTATATGTTTGATAGTTAATATGCATATTTTCATGATTGATATATAATATATGTGATATTTATCAAAAAATAATAATATAATGTCAACTTTTTAAATAGTTTCTGATGTTGATGAAAAATATCGTCAACAACTGAAAAAAAAAATATTTTAACGAGTTTTCCTAGATTTTATTAGAGAATATTTGTGTGGTGGGTATGATTGTTTTGATGCCACAAACAAAGGACACATTGAGACAGACATATTATATATGTACGATTTTGTGTTTTCAATTCTCAGCCACAAAACTTGTCGTTCTAAATTCACCAACCCAACAAGATTTTTTTTTTCATCAACCTCATGTTCTTATATTTCCTCTCTTTTGACCACAAAGTTTCAAAAAAAAACATACAACCAATCTCAAACGACACTAAGGTTGACTTAATTTTTTTTTTGAGAAAAAAGTAAGCTCTATATGAAGTCATCAGACAAAATAGACACAAGATCACTGGGTACTCTAGACAAGTCCCATAAAAGGTCTAAGGTACATAGAACTTTTCGAGCCAACCAGTGTGCAGCACGGTTCGCCGAGCGCCGAACATAACAAACATTACAAGAGTTAATAGAGTTCACAAGCGCCCTGCAATCTGAAATGAGTACACCAAGAGGAGAAGGGGAGTCTATCACACCATCTATCATCGTTGCTACTCCCAGGCAATCGGTTTCAATAGTCACACGGGGCCAATTCTTTGCTCTGCACCAACTCAAAGCCATATGAACAGCCATGGCTTCAGCCAAAGAAGGATGAGAGAGCCCCTCTTTGATCATAGTCATATTGTCCAACACCGAGCCATCTTCACCCCTTGCCAAGCATGCCAAACCAATTTTCGCCTCTGCTTGAAAGAGAGCTGCATCAGTATTTATTTTAACCCAGCTAGCTGGAGGCTTTGACCATGTCATCTGATGTGTAGTCGGGGGTACCAAACCCCGAGTCGATCTCCGATTCTGCACTTCAACCCAACTAGCCCATTCCGCCAGCACCTGGTTCGAAACTATAGCTGCCAGGAGAGCTTTTTGTTGCCAAACTCTCTTGTTTTTTTTCTCTCCACACCCCCAACTTATCATCATAAGTTTTGCCACTTCCTCGTTGGAGAGGCAAGCCTCAAAGCTTACAAACCATTCTTTAAAAGATGCAAAAGCTTGTCCCAGTGGAACCTGCAGGTGAAGTCTCAGGCAATCTTCAGCAAATGGGCAATCTCTCAACACATGAAGTGGTATTTCGTCAGCATACATGCAAAACGGACAGCCACCTCCAATATAAACGTGCTTGGTTCTTAGTTGGGCTTTAGTAGACAGAAAATTAGAAATGGCCTTCCAGAAGAATTCCTTAACTTTGGGGTAGACCTTAGCTGCCCATAGACGTTTCCA
>JAYMSU010000688.1:0-12558 GCA_036897765.1 Erodium chrysanthum | reverse complement strand
GAGAGTTTTTGACGTTTTGGGGAAACGTAGATGTTTTTTGAAGTTTAAGTATAATAGTGGGTTAGTATTTTCTTTTTACTCTTTTGATTAAAACAAAAAGAGACTCCTAAGAAAGAAAAAAAATCTTATTTCTCGGTCACTTCTTCGCAACCTCCTTGCCCGCCATTTCCATTTCCTTCGTCCGGAAGAAAAGTTGACCCTTCTTGACCTTCTCTCTGCAACAACATTCATCTCAAGCTCTCACACAGGCGACGACTATGCAGGAAACCGAACTGCACGACTATGCTGTTTCTCAGCAACAAGTAAGCAATCAATCAATCAATCAATCGCCATACATCTCCGCCGATCTTCAGTTTCTGTCCATTTGTTTGCAATCAAACACTCACGAGCTTCATTTTTCGTATCAATTTTTGTTCCGTTGCTTTGTGTAATTGTAATTGATTAGATTTTGGCGGTGTTCTTCGTTGATTGGGTTTAGGGGTCAGCGGAAGGAGCCGAAGTGGTTTACGCGAAAGACAATGTCTCAATCCATCCATCCCAGTTTGCTTCCGAGAGGATTAGCGGGAGATTGAAGTTGATTAAGCAAGGATCTTCTCTATTCATGGTAATTTTAGTGATAATTTTATGTTTTAGTTCATTTTTCTGAATTGCTTACCATGTGTTCCTGGAAATTATTGTTTGAAGTTCTCTTTTGTTTGATTGATGAATGTAGTCATGGATTCCATACAAAGGGCCGAACTCAAATGCAAGTCTGTCTGAGAAAGGTGATCTCTAGTCTTTTAGTTTTTTTCCAACTTATATGGTACTTGCTCAACTGTTTAATGTTTTTGTTTAATGTAGATAGGAATGTTTACACCATAAGGGAAGTGCCTTTCACTGAAGTAAGGTCTATACGCCGGCACAGTCCAGCATTCGGGTGGCAGTACATTATTGTTGTTCTGTCATCAGGTATAACTGACTTGGCTGAATACTGTTCATGTTCCATTAGATCAGATGGGTTGTGAACTTGTGATGGCTTTTGTGCTGCTTTACATTGGCTCAATACAATATGTTTTGCAGGGCTTGCGTTTCCTCCTCTTTACTTCTACAATGGTGGACTCCGTGCATTCCTTTCTACCATAAAGCAACATGTTTTTATTGTGAGGTTGGTTATTGCTTAAGCGTTGTGCTTTTCCTAGTAAAACTGCAAACTAGTATTTTTTTCCCGTTCATTATGTGTGCTAAATTGTGCTTCTAGAGCAGAATACTGACACTGAAATGGTTAAAACTGTTGGGCGAGTGTGCTTAGTGTGTTTACTTTATTCAATCAGTATGGCCTTACTCGTAAGAAGAATGGAGAAAAAAGGGAAAGAATGGGAATCCAATTTAGTCATATGTTTCCTTATTTTAGATAGTTTCTTTCTTATCAGTTGGCATATTTGCAGGTCAGCAAATGATTCAAATGTATTTGTTGTCAATGATTTTCAAAATCCCCTCCAGGTATGTATTAATTTGTACATTAGATCTTCATGAAAGGAAAATGTTATTGTTTTCTGTTAATGAATGTTTCCATTGCTTTCTACAGAAAACATTGTCTTCTTTGGATCTGCCTAGGGCTATCTCCTTTTCCCACGACCAATCTGTGTCCCTTCCTGTTGATCAGTCCTTAGTACATGGAAACTGGGAAAGGACTGATGGTGGCATCGAAGATGCAAGTTCCAATATTTCTCAATTCAAAGGGAGGCCAAAGCAAAAGGTTAAGGACCGAGACATCTCCATTCAAGTATTAGAGAAATTTTCTCGAGTTACTAGAATTGCCCGCGAGACAACTTCCAAGCTCTTTCGTGAAAGTCACAGCAATGATGATATGCGAACTCGTGACTCTTCTCTCACTGGCATGAGAACTTGTGACTTCTCTCCCACTGATACGAGAACTCGAGATTTCTCTCCCATTGACTATCATCTGGAGGCAACAAGTGATGGAGATAAAGTAAGTGATGAAGTTCCCATAACTCCAGATCCCGTAGAGGTAATCTCATGCTTTTGATCTCAGTTCTCAGGACTTTGAATGAAATACCTGCTTTAACATATCCTGGTATTAATTGTAAACATGAATTTGAGATGGTAATACCTTGTGAAATTCATGCCGAAACAAATCTCGTACGTTGGTTTACTTCAGTTGTCAGTTTAAGTGGTGTTTTTTCATAATCAACTCTCCTATGCAGCTGAGAACCTGCATAACATGCACTAGAACTTTTCATTGTGCCTATATACTGTCAAAGAAACTTATGTGCATAATCAGGCCTCTTAAACTAGTGTGGTGCTGTTCACTGATGTGTTTCCAATGAAATATAAAATGCACTGGTCGCAACTATTAGGCCATGGAAATGAAAAGTGGAAAATAATGCTCCAGATATGCTCGTGTTACCAAATTATTTGTGATGCTATTATTATGATTTTTAATACCTTTTTTTCTTCTTGTGGCAGTTTGATAAGACGAGTCTAGTGTGGGGAAAACCACGACAACCACCGTTGGGAACTGAAGAGGTAGGTTACATGCCTTTGAAATTTGAGGGAGATTTTTTCCTTGAAATTCTGCTATTGCAAACACCTGTTAATGTGGACTCACATGGTAGCTATTATTGGTGGAGTTTTGTCGTTTAATGATATGCATTTACATTTTCCATTATTCAATCTGCCAATTGCTTTTGCATCTGCTTGAACATGGTTATATTGTATTATTACCCCCCTAAATTTGAGTTCTATATGCAGTGGGCCATTTTCTTGGATTCTGAAGGGAGAGTTGTGGATTCAGAGGCTTTAAGAAAGAGAATATTTTATGGAGGAATTGAGCATGAATTACGGAAAGAGGTTAGTATTTTGTAGTATGTTATTGCAGGGTGTTAACAGATGCAACATAAGTGCTAAGAAAATATGCTGCTATATTTAAAATGCACTTCCTTATTCATGGTGTATATATTCTGGCTATAGGTTTGGCCATTATTATTGGGATACCATACATATGGATCAACATACAGGGAGAGGGAATATACCAATGCCATCAAAAAGTCAGAGTATGAGGCTGTAAAACTCCAGTGGAAGGTTTGCCATACACCTTGCCTTATTGCATGTTTATGCATATCAATTCATCTTGTGTGCTGTATTATGTGCTCTTGCTTGCCTCAGTATTAGCTTTCAGTTGCTATGATCAGAAACATTTTGTTTTTTCTGCATCCATTTTTAGTAGCTTCCACTCCATATTTGCTTATGGTAGTCTCAGGTTGCTTCCTTTTTTTGCCTCTCTGTAGTTAGAATAGTCATTCTTCATGCACTATTGACAATCCACCCTTTTTCTTGCTTTTGATACTTCGTATCATCTTGTCCCGTCCATCTAATGCTTCATAGTTTTTTTTTTGTTTCATAGTGCAGCGTTGAAACATTACTTTTGATACTATATGTGTATGTCTTTGAGATTTATGCTTTAGGATTGGTTGCACTATTGGGAAAGGTTGATTGGATTTATCCTTGCTCTTTTGTTTAGTTTCATTCCACTGTTCCTCTTATGAAAGGAAATAGCTTCGAAGTTTTTAGGGCTTAGTGAATGTCTCAACCACTTGCTTCTTCCATTGAACTATATTTTACACCCAGGGCTCCAATGCTCTTTTGCCTTTCTAAAAGTATAGAAATTCTTGCTGAAAGAGTTCTACTACCTAAGCATATAATGCCTAGTACAAATTTGAGTCTCCTTATATCAGTCATTACCTCATGGTTCTGTATCTTTGGTAGATTTGTCTATGTAATGTAATTTATGTCTTGCCACGTGTTTTGCAGAGTATCTCTCCAGAACAAGCAAAAAGATTTACGAAATTCAGGGAGCGGAAAAGCCTTATTGACAAAGATGTGGTACGCATAAATTTATTAAAACTGGTGTTATTCTTTTAAAACAAATCTGATTATATAAATTTATTACAGCAACATCTTTTAATGCTTACCTTTGGCCTTTTCATAAATCTGGTTATATAAATTTATTACAGCAACATCTTTTAATGCTTACCTTTGGCCTTTTCATTTTCTCTTAAGGTGAGGACTGATAGATCACTCTCATTCTACGAGGGGGATGACAATCCAAATATTGATCTTTTGCATGACATCCTGCTGACCTACTCATTTTACAATTTTGATCTTGGTTACTGCCAGGTGATTATCATTCCAGTTGTCTTTGTTGGAATATTTTCAATTACATGGATTTCCTCATATTTGGTTGATGTTGGGTACATGAAAGCATTGACTTCACATTCATGAGACCTTAACAAGCGTGTAAATGAACTAATTTAGTCATTTATCCAGCCCACGTTCTTCCTCTCCAATTCTACACCATATCCATTACATATCATGTATTAAGGAAACAATTAAGGGGGTGATGTGCTGCAACGAACTTACATGCTTTAACTTTCTAATGCGATCTGAGTATTTACTTATTTATTTTCATTCATTTAAATTGAGCCAGCTCATTGAGGGCTATCTGCAACCTTATTCCACCAAGCCAAGACCTAAAGGCTTACAAAGAATATATTCTCATGTTTGTGTTAATGTTTTATGCAGAACTTAGTCACATTGATGCAGCTATAGCATTATTAAGTGATTCTATTCTCTGCAGATATTTTTTTACATTATGTGCTTGGTACAAGCAATTTTTTTTATTGCTTTATCATGTTGCAAATTAATGTTGTTGGTTTAACTGTCTCTAGAAATTGCTTCTTTATAGGGTGCAAATAGAAATAATATAATTTTCCTTTATACACAATTTGGCTAATCAATTTTCTACCTATGTGATATAGTGGACTTTTTTTTTTCTGGCTGTAGGGTATGAGCGATTTTTTGTCTCCAATACTATATGTAATGAGAGATGAATCAGAATCATTTTGGTGTTTTGTTGCACTGCTGGAACGACTTGGACCAAACTTCAACCGCGACCAGAGTGGCATGCACTCTCAACTTTTTGCATTAACCAAGGTCTCTCTCTCTCTCTCTTAGTCACTTGATTTTTGATCTAGCAATATCCTGTATTACCTTATGGTTTGCAAGTAGAATGTATTCTGAATTACTAACAAAGATTTTTAAAATACTAAAAAGAAGAAAGGCACAACACGTTGCAGTTTTAACTACTGGGTTTTGTTTGGCATGTTAATATGGTTGTGTTGGTGTTGAACCTGGATCTTTGTCTTGGTTGCATAGATACACCAGTATCCAGTTGATATATTTTTCAGCTTAACTGGAATTTGGGATCATCAACGGTTACGGTAAATGAACTTTTTTTTTATCTTAATGGTTTTGGTAGTCTTAAAAGGTTGCACCAGACTGCTAGTTAGTATACTTTTTCATATCTATGATTGAATTGATGATTTTAGGATTCAATTCAAACCATTATAGTTTGGCTGAATATGATTTTTTTTTTATAATTTACCAATTTTTTGTTTGAACTTATTACTCACCTACTTGAATGAGGTGCAACATTGTAGAAGCTAAATTTGTTCATTTTTATTTGTTTGATTGTAAGTCTGAACAGTTCCATTACACCCACTTTTCAACTTTTTTTCTTCTTCAAATCGAACTGACATGGTTAGCTGTGAATTTCAATATTTTTTTTACTAACTATGATGGCGTCTTTTGTTGTTCATGGGCTACGTTCCTATTTAATCCTGGCATCTCACTGTTTGGCAGCTTGTGGAGTTGCTGGATACCCCATTGCACAACTATTTTAACCAGAACGATTGCTTGAATTATTTCTTTTGTTTCCGCTGGATTCTGATACAATTTAAAAGGTAAGATATCAGGTACTGCATTTTTATATTGACTGATTATGTTCTCTTTTATGATTCTGCATATTTGTGATTTAAGCTTTAGGGACAAAAAAAATCATTTTAGTACAGTGAGCCTTCACTTGTTTGGAAGTGATGTTTCCTTTGTAAGTGGATGCATCTGTGAGTTATTCTTATGAGAAAACTGCTTATTGCTTGTATTTTGAGTATACACTGTGTGCTTAACATTTTTTTATTTATGTTTCCTTGTTTTTTTTTATCATCTAAACCCTATGTTTATACCTCCCGCTATCCCATTTTCCTTTATTAGGGAATTTGAATATGAGAAGACGATGTGTTTGTGGGAGGCATTGTGGACACATTATCCGTCTGAGCATCTGCACCTCTATGCATGTGTTGCAATTTTGAAGAAATACCGCAACAAGATTATGGGGGAGCAGATGGACTTTGAGACACTGTTGAAGTTCATCAATGAGCTGAGCGGTAAAATCAACCTTGATGCAACCCTCAGGGAGGCAGAGGCTCTGTGCATATGTGCCGGTGAGAATGGTGCTGCTAGCATCCCACCTGGAACTCCACCTGCATTGCCTCTTGAGGGTGATTTGTTAAATGCTCAACTAGAAGATGAAATATTGTAAACACTTCTCCTTTGGGCAATATCTGTCTGTTTGTATTTCTTCTATGCATGTATACAGGAAACACATTAATTTGGTTCTTCCTGTAATTATTAATATATCAGATAATCAATTCAATTTACCTTCAGATGCAGCTCGTGTTTGGGTAAGTGGTCCACTTTTCATTTTCCCGTCAAAGAGGTACTTAAAGCAGGTTGGAGGAATTCCCTTGCCTTATGGATATGTGGTCTTCCTCAAACACTGATATGCATGCTCTGTACTTGCAGGCAGCAGCTGTACTTTTCTTTCTCATGTGTATTCTCTTGTACAGTACCAGGTCAAGATTTGAGGTTGATCAAGAAGGTAAATTATGATTGACCCACCACTCTGAAAAAGGGAAATTGAAATGATTCATCTGAGGAAGCATTATTTTCCATTGAGCTGCTAGTGCCTGGAGCCACTTAGTTGTTAAAGTGTATATTGACTGGATATATGTTCCATATTCTTGAGGACTTGTTACGTATCAGTAGTAGTAGTTGCACAACATAGGTTTATAGAGAACCCTCCGAGCGTGCAGGGCAAAACTAAAGGGCTTATTCTAGTTTGACGCAACTAGCTTTATTACGGTGCTAAATCCCTGGGAAGAACTCCCCAGAAGGTACAAGAGAAGTTCCTATATATCACAGTATCAGATTGGGTTCATGTAATCAGTATTTGCATTGAAATCTAGTGCACCACACAAAAGAAAAGAATCAAAGTATGGCATAAAAGGATCCTCATCAATTGCCAATGTTGCATAATTGGTTAGGAATGAAGGAGGTTCTTTATCTCCATAGCTGAAGTTCTTCAAGTCCTGTATCCAAGATGGATGATCTGTACTCAACACTGTGATGGCACTATCTTCTTTCCTTCCATCATCATGACCTTGACCGGTGTGGTTTGGAGCAGTACTACTGGAGGTGCTGCAACTGGGCTCAAGAGGGTTGTTAGAGAGAGGATGAGCTCTCTTGTTAACGGGAAATATTTTAGTGCCTTCTTGTTCTTTTTTCTTAGTCTGTTGGTGGGAGGAGTCCATGGCTTTTCTTTTGCCTCGAAGGTTTCTCTGGCTCGAGTGGGTATTTCCCTTGCTCAAATGTGTATTCCAGTAGTTCTTCACCTCGTTGTCTGTTCTACCAGGAAGCCTACCAGCTATCAGTGACCACCTACACATCAACTATTAGTCACATAATAGTAATAATTGTTTGGTTCAAAATGTTGATGATTTGAAGTGCAGATTATGGGTACGAACCGGTTGCCAAGAAGCTTATGCATTCGAATGATAAGGTCTTCTTCCTCTTGAGACATATCTCCACGTTTTATGTTGGGTCTCAGGTAATTCTTCCATCTTAGCCTGCAACTCTTGCCACCCCTCATTAAACCTGTGACATATCATTACTCAGTAGTAGCAATAGACATATCAGAAAATAAAAGTTGGTAGAAGAGAATATCAGCATATATGCACCTAATTTTTCAGAAACAGATGACCAGTTGCCTTCACCGTGAGTTTCAACATAGTTTTTAAGGATCAAGTCTTCTTCTGGTCTCCACAGACCTCTCTTGAGCTGCTTCTTGGTCTCATTCTTCATGACTCCTTTACTGCTAGTCTTGGTCTCCATCAACAACTCCACTCGCGAGTCTTGCCTTGTAAAAGGAGGTATAGCTGCAAGGTGACTTTATATAGAAAAAAGAAGTGTGAGGTGATACACGTGTCATGTTTTTTAACAAGTTGTTGGGAGGAAGGAACTCAGCCATATAACTCGTGCATGGTTTATATGTTTATTAATGGATTTTACATCACGATCATGGATTATTTTGAGTTGGGACCTGCCTTGCTACTCCTTTGTGACACAACTTAATTGTCATAGATTGCTTTTACTTTTACTTTATTATTTTTATCTTTCCTGCTACAAAATCCTCTGCAATTTGATAAAGTAAATTTGTTTGCTCTCCACTTCCACTTCCCCACTGGCTCTAGCTAGCTTAGCTTAGATTTATGTATTTGTATATCTCCTTTCCTTAGCATATAAGATGTCACAATTGGCACTCATCTGATTCACACGTGACTTTTGCAGGTTTGCTACATGTTTGTGTTGCTGCTGAAAGGCATGTAGCTCTGGTAAGTCTTGCGAGTTCATTCATGGCATTTTTTCACTTTTACTGATACATTATGGAACTTAGTTGATGACAGAAGTTATAAAAGTTGGTAGTTCAGAAACTCACTCAAAGATGCTCTGGTTGTGGTAGTAAATAAACTTTTAGGCAGCAAAGAACTAGTTATCCTCAATGTAAAGCTGTAAAGGGTAGAGAGTGAAAAGAATTAGAATGGCTAAGTGGAGCTTTCTGAAACTGGTAAAAGGCTAGTCAATCATGCATGGTTACAATATAAAAGATTGTTTTGTTGCTATACCGTCTTTGGTTAAAGGTGACATGACACGAGAAAAGTATATTCAAAGACAAATAATGGCCAAAATAATTCAGAGAAAACAAATGGAAAGCACTATGGGCATTTGATAGAATATTGCTGCAGCTTTATTTTCGGGTTTGTGCATATCTGGTTTTTACTACTCTTTTTAACAAATATGCCTATATGTATAAAATCATGACCATGCTTTTGCAGGATACTGCTTTTCTAACTAGAAAGCAGATCTTGTTGTGCAAATAATTGTACATAAGCCATGACCCCATGATCATCAATATCTAATGAAGCCAGTTTTGAACAATCATGGTTAGCAGGCTGATGATTCACACATGATTCAACAGATCAATGTAAGTTTTGCTTGCATACACAGATCACAAGAAGCATCAGATCATCGATGATGTTTGTCATTTATCTGTTGATCAATAATTGCATAGAATACCAGAAACTTGCAAGTTAGCTGCAAATAGGTATGGTGATCACACTCGTGATACATCGTTTGATTGAGACATGATCATATGTTGGTCTCTCATGATGTCCAATTGAAATTGCATTGGTCCCTTGGGCCTAGCCAGCCTCGGGACAGTAGTGTAGTGTAGTGGATGAATTATTAGTGACCTCACTCACTCACTCATTCACATTATTCTCTTTCATATATACTACCCACTGCATTTTCAATCCGTAAAGTTGCTCACCATTTTGTTCAGATCTGTTGCTGCTTCAGTACACAAGAAATCTACCAGCTAGATTTTGCTTGCGTGAGGAGAAGAAAAATGACTCATCTTTTTGTTAAATCGTGAAGTGTACGAGTGGGTTTGGACATCACGGTCGATATCTTTCAACTGTTGTTATATGAATTCATGTTTGAGTCGAACAAAACTGTAAAGATGACAAAGTTGTGCCATCGAACTGTATTGTCAACTTGGTTTGAGTGTGTTGTGTGTGATGAAGCCATGTGACACTTTTGGGTTGGCGTTGGTTTGTTGGATGGGGCTTAGATTTCTTGATCCCTTTTGCTTTTCTTTTTTCTCCTTATTGTTTTGATGGGAAAACGATTCTTCTTCTTCTCATCACATCAAGTGTTTGTTGTTTTCTGGTGCACTAAATTAACAGAGAAATGACAATATTTAAAACTAATTCATATATTTTATGAATGAATCATAAAATTAAACAGTGATATAAATTCATTAATATATAATATATGTGATATTTCTAAAAAAACAGTGATATAAGTTGAATAAAAAGCATGATAGGTTAATGATTTAAAGAATTTATTGATTAGAGGAACATGCAATAAAGATATGGGTTTATGCTAAATTTAGCTGGTCAAGTTGGCATGTGCGATTCTACATCAACTAATATAATAATTTAAGGGATCAACCGCACCATCAAGCGTTGTATATCATTGTTGGAAAAAAGTGTTGTATATGATTGTTTTTGAGAAAATTGAACAAGTATTGACTAAAAACGCACTTATCTATGTTTTATTCTCAAGTCTTTTTCAAAATTATGTGTTTTTATGTTTTCGAGACTACTTTTCATTTTTTACAAGACAAATTAGCGAGCTACACTTTTTATATTGGTTCTTTTTTTTGTCTGTCTCTTTGTATTTTTAATATAAGCGTCCGAATGAATTCATTCGATTTATATATTCTTTTGAATGGTTTATCTCTCGATACTATCTCGTTTCATTTAGAAAAAAAACATGTGCTAGTGTGATGATGTTATCTTAAGTTGAGGGACAGACGCTACCTGTTGCGTGTGATGATGTTATCTCAAGTTGAGGGACAGACGCTACCTGTTGCTAAATGATTAAAGTTGATTCACTCCGATAACTTCTGAAAGGTCATCTAATACCTACGGACAACAGTCAACGTGTTGTAATAGTTCATCCAATAGTTTGTCTGATGGTGATTTGAAGATGTTAAACTCCTCATGTGCACCTCTTATTCCTCTCTTGTTGTCCTTGAAGGCCCTATCTCTCTCTAGTCGAAACTCTATCAAGATATGCAGAAAAATGGAGTTCTCTCTCAATTCGGTCAAGTGCTAAATTCATAGGAAAGTATTTGTCTAGACTCGATGGTCCGTTCGATGACGTCGAGATGATGTGTTGGGCATCAACATGATGCTTGATGGCGTTGAGGTTTTCCAGACCCAAGTGTCCGAAATCCAAATCTCGAGAAAATTCCCGGCATCATCTACATGGCGACTCAACGGTGTCAATATCTTGTGTCGAGCGTCAGTGGGATGCTCGACGGTGTCAATCCTACGTCAGAATTGTTAAATCGAAAGAAAGTGATCTCGCTCTGCATCCTAGCACTTGTAGCTTCTAGTCTCTATCCCTTAACTCTTCGGGTAAATGTATATTGAAGTGATCAAAGAGAGTAGAAGGCTAAACAATCAAACTCTATGATAGATAACTTTCTAGAGGAAATAGGGCAAGAAAATGACATTAAAAGTACCTATGAGACAAAGTTTTATTAGTAACACTATTATGTTTAGCAACACAATTGAAAGATTTCATAGCAGAATAAAAGATGAACTCAACACAAACTGATACCATCATATATGAGAAATGATTATACCTTATTATACTTATCTATTTTTAGGTGAGTTTTATCGAACCAAGATTTATAATAACACCCAAACAAAATAAGGACAAGATCGGACAAATATATTTTCTGAGATTTCATGACAAAATAAAGTCCTTAAACAAGATTTGAGACGACAAAACATGTCCCAATCGAAAATTAGGAGAGATTCTTATTTTACTTGAATTTCAAGTTAAATAAAAATACTATATTCGGTCGCCGTCACCGTTCCGTCCACGAAAACGACACCGTTTCCATGTCAACAACACACGCTAAATCATTTCAACTCATCTCAATGACATGGCAATCAATATAATAGGGTGAAAGGAATAAGAACTCCACACAACTCAAACAAGCAAAATAAGTTCCAATGTACAAATATACAATGAGTAACTCATTCTCGGGCTACCTCCCGAGAAGGGCATTTGTTTAACGTCGTTAGCTCGACGTGCATGAGCCTATTATGGCTCATGTGCAAGGGATGACACAATCACATCCCTTGTCCAATCATAACCTCTATTCCTTTGGATTTTTCTTAGGCGGGTCACTTCAAGACAAAGATCATCTTCAATCATAATTTTCCAAGTAATAGAGGAAGGTGTGCACTCCCGGACTCTTTCCATATGCTTCTTCACCGATTTTCCTTTCTCCATCAACTTCCACCTTAGCATAAACTCTTGTTCTACTGATAAGTTAGAAGAAGCAATAAGCGGATAGTGATAATCATCATGCACAAACAAATACTTGTACCCACAAGGAAGGGGTCTAATTCCACAACGAATAGATTGCATAGAAACTCTTCTAGAAGCTCTAAAGGCTTCTAGGGGTTCCACCTTAACATTTTTCTTAGGTGGCTCCGCATGAGTAACCACAACTTCTTTTTCACCTTGCCGCCTCTCAAGAAAGTCCTCAAAACTATTCTTTAAAGGCATCTTGTTCCTAGGGTCATGGTCACCTTCTTTGTAGGGTGGCCTCTTACCCGTGGCATAGAACAAAGCTTTTTCCCCATTATAATCGAGGGTCAATATCCCTCTTTCCATATCAATACAGGCCTTAACGGTTGCTAAAAATGGCCTCCCCAATATTAATGTGTTATCTCC
>JAYMSU010000687.1:0-12558 GCA_036897765.1 Erodium chrysanthum | reverse complement strand
TGCACGTAGCCAAAAAATCATTCAATTTCTACAAACACCCCGACAAACAAGATTGAAGATGTCCATGATTGAATAGTAACCCCGACCATACTTTTATACGTGCACTTTTCACCTCAAATTGCCGTCAACCTGTTGCCAGCTGTTAAATTGTATTTGGGGGTTTAGTTTTGAAATTCTATATCCTGCAAATAATAAAAATGTTGTATTGTATAAGTTGTTGTATTGCATATGAGAGACTTACAATCACGGACAATATAAGTTGTTGTATTATATATGAGAGACTTACAATCATCTCTGTAATCATCTTGTTCCTGAGCGATCTGAAGTTGATGGTGGTTCTCTTCGCCCTTAAAGATAGATCAACATACTAGAGTTAGAAACTACTGTATAGTATTTGTATGTTCCCATAAACTAATACAAATGTACTCCATTCATTTCCTCAAATTCAGATGTACTTAAACAATGCTGCTGTCTACAGATTAGTATATGCCATGCCAAATTCAGTGTAAACGGTTATGGTACTTGACAATGTATTATTCACATTCAAAGGTAGATAAAGATAGGGTACAAATAGAAGCTCTTTCATCAAAGGAGATTTGTGCAAGAAATATTATCACTGCACTAAGCAACAGAACTCAATTCCCTAGAAATAGAGCATATATCGGAAGTGGATGATCATTATGTTCATAATTCAACATTATTCAAAGTGCTGCACAGAATTTACCATGATTTCTTTATATTAATTAAAATTCCAATGCTATCTTAAACTCAAATAAATTATGACTTAAACAGCTAACCTGGTTTCTTCTTTTTCTTAAATGAGACCGCCTTCTGTTTCTTCTGGCCTTCATTTTCAGTAAAGAGAGAGTTGTATTTCTTCAACACCTTTGTTTTCTCATCAAGTGAGCCCAACATCTCGTAAGAATCTGCTACTTGCTGCACTACTGATTTATCTGGAGGGAGCCTATCAAAACCTTCCAGCCCTTCAAAAAGCTGCGCAATAAAGCATTGTAAATTCTGAAATAAATAGAAACCAGACTGTATAATTTAACATCAACAGACTGGAAAACCAATATTATAAATAACCCAGTGGTGGTAGTTTGACTGCATCAAACACTTCAGTATTTCCCTTATCATGAGATCAAAGACATCCTTATCTGACCCTTAACCAAAAAAAAGATAGGAAAAAAAGGTAGTCACGACATGCTGTGACAGAAGCTAGATATAAAACCAAAAACTCATTAGAAGCAATTCTGCAATAGTTGTCTTCTTAAACATTATTAGAAGAAGATTGTATTCTTTCAAGATGACATATACATTGCAATGCATTTTTTATGCATGCTACTAGTGGTCAGTTTTTCTCCTGTTATTTGACCCTTATATTATCTTTCTTTACAGAAGCATTACTGAAAATCTATACGATGAATGGAAGCTTCTATGTTATTTGATTGCTTCTGAAAACTGAAGCTTTAAGCAGCTATGTACACTTCAAACTCCTTCGATAACAATCCTTCCATCAGAATAGAAGATATCAAAATATCAAATTAAACAATTGCTTCAAAATATAGTACAATAAAAACAAAGACATAAGACGTATGATACCTTAACAAGATTTTTTGGCATGTTGTTCCGATAGTATACAGACATCATACATTGGCATAAACTCCAAGGAACTGAATGTAGATTGGAGCCAATTTTCTTTATCCAAAACACGTGTGCTTCCTCCGCTCTGTTGTCCATATCTAAAGCTATTATTAATTGCTTATAAGTTCCAAATGTTGCTCCCTGCCCCTTGCTTAGCATCCATTTAATTACCTTAAATAAAGAGAACAAAATTAGTCGAAAGGAAGATGCTATAATACAAAACGACTAATCAAAGGCATACTGGTCACACAAATTTCATCCGCAGTAAAAGTAGTGCTCCCAATTTGACCCTTCAAACATTATGCTGAACTCTATGAACCCTTCAAATCATGTAATTAATTAAATATAGATTTCAGGGTAGGCGGCATACAGGGTAGTAAAAAAGATACAAACCAAAAGGGAAGTCCTCTGAAGTCAAACACCAACTGAAACTATCTTCACATATGAACATGATGAGAAACAGAAAGAGTTAAATTCGATCATACCTGGATAATCCTATGCCATTGCTGTTCCTTTTCAAGAATAAGTAATGCCCTCTTTAGGTACCCAATTGGAAAGTTCTGCTCCCAAGCAACACAAGCATCAAGAGCACTGTAAACATCTTCTTTACTGTCCTTGAGATCAAGAAGCTGCACAGAAGGAATAGCTTTAACAACTTTTACAATATTCTCACCATCACATCCATTATCAATAATAATTTCTCTTAATACCAACCGTTCATTTTTTATGAATTTGTAGGATGAAGTATCTGACAGGCATCATTTATGATTTGCTGGGTTGCATCAGCCAGTAATTTATAGGACACTTCAATCTATTAATCTGCCATATTAAATCTCCAGATACAGCATGAGTTATTTATTTAATCTTGCCCCTGAAACTGAAATCCAAAAATTTGCAACCAAGCTAGGCCTGGTCAACTTTTTGATTACCAGAAAACTTAATACGCCATAAATAGAGAATTAAGGGAAAGTGCTTTACTTAACATGACAAGGGTAGAAAACCTAGCAGATAGATCAGTTAATCAAAATGTGGGAAACTGAGATTGATTTCGGATCTGAAAACAAATAAAGGTTCGTTCAGCGATGAAAATAAGTCATCTAATAGGGCCCAACAAAGGGATTTATGCAGATCCATATCTTATCAAACTTGACCATTTTTTGTGCCCTCTCTTTTCTTCCCTGATAAGGAATAAAGTCATCACTGGTTACACATCTTGCTCTATACTCATCCATGAACTACCAGATGCAGTTATGTATGTGCACCACATATTCTGCAATGCATCATACATCACACATGTAGAGCAAATGAGCAATGGTTTAGTACATGGTAAAAGCTCTACAAATCATTTTCCGGAAACAGTCACCGGTAACTTTATCAGTTAAATCAATGAAGGGCATTCTCTGCCTTTTAATTTATTTTTCATTTTTGAATCTTGTTTAAGCTGCAGAGGAGGCTTTAAAAGTTGAAACAGTCATCAACAGTGAGATATAAAAAAACATGTCGACATGTGATCCTTACTGAATTTTTACATAAGACGGTAATGCTTTTGTACTTACCGTGTTCACAATAAATTTGAAACTCTCCTTTTTAGAAACATAATTCCCACTTGGGTGTTTCTGTGCACCTCCATCATCCTGCCCAGGTTGGGGAGACAAAGCTTGGCCGTTTGGATCCTGAAATTAATGTTGCATTTTGATGAAATAATTAGATATCTATACAAAGAAAACAAAAAAAGAAAGGCAGCAGAAAAGAACAACTGACTCGACACAAACTAAAGAGAATATTTTCGCTTTTCTTTTACATTCTACCTCAAACCCACTACCAAGTCATCTGTGGAACACATTTCTCTCTGTAAAATCAACAAATGTAGTAACATTAACACTTCTAAATGCACTTCCTTCACCCCAAAATAAGTGTCCTACTTTCCTGAACTAGACGTTCCAAAATAGTCTGCACAGTTATATTTTGGGACATGGAGTAAATGCAAAATATATAACAGAATCACATGTAAGTGACAAGCAACAACACTTTACAAGTATCATCAGGCATAGGTTTCTACTTTTCTAACCAAAACAACTTAAAGCTCATTTGTTAGTTGTTACCATCAACGTTTCCACAAGCATGGACCTTAATAGATTCATTGAAAATTGAAATTGAAATGCACATCACTGAAAATGACATACATTTCAGCAGCAAATCGCTATATGCATAAATATGGGCAATTTCTTTTCGAAACCTTGCTACATACCTTTGAAGGTGCCTTTGATTTTCCAGTTGATGGTGTACGAACTCGAGCAACCGAAGCATACCCATTTTCCAGGATTTGTAGTCTGGCCATTCCTAGCCGACATAACCCACCAACCTGCACCACAAAAAATCAGCTTAAGCACCATGACTAGCCTGCAAATTTTGACACTAAGCAAGTAAAAGAAGAGACTAACGAGAGAAGCATGTGGTCTCCACATGACGGCGACTGAAATACACGCGCCACCGTCTGCTTTTTCCTGATGAGTCTCTACGGATTTTCTGTTTTACAATTTGGTTACGGCTCGAGAAGAAGACGAAGAACAAGAAGGGCATGGATTAGTCTATGGGCTCCCCCATAAGTCTAGGCCCAACTCTGAAGCCTTGAAGCCCAATTGTTATGGACCCAAATCTACAGCGAAGGCCCATGATGGGTCGATGGAGTGTGTAAACTTGGGAAACAAATCTCTCCTCTGTCAGTTTTTGCTTTTCTTATTTATCAATCTGCCGATTTCAATCATTGATCTGCGAAATTCAATCGGAGAAGAAGAAGAAGCAGAGCCGCAGAGAAGAGATGGTGCTATCGCAGAAGCTTCACGAGGCCTTCAAGGGCACGGTGGAGAGAATCACGGGTCCTCGCACCGTATCCGCTTTCAAGGAGAAAGGCGTTCTCAGCGTCAGCGAGTTCATCCTCGCCGGCGACAATCTCGTGTCCAAGTGCCCTACCTGGTCATGGTAAATTCTCCTCTTTCTTCCGATCACAACGAACTGTCTCTGTTCTATGAAATTAGTTCCTACAAACTAATTGTTTTGAAATTTCTATGGGAATTGTTTTGTTGGTAGCTCTAATGGGTTAGCTGGGAATTTCATTGTGCTTTCTTTTTTGTGGGGATTTTATTCGGGTTTATCAGTGATTTAATTTTAGTCTTGAGTTGAATCGCAGTTCATGACTTTTATCTGCGAAGATTATGAAATTACTGTTAGAACTAAAAAAATCATTCGATTTTGTTTGGGCATCTTCAGACAAAAGAAGATTGACCTGGATTGAAAATGATCCATATGTTAATGTTGCAAAAAAATAATAATGACAACCTATTTGCTTCTCTAACTTTGTATGGATTCTTCACTTTCTGGGTCCCCATCCTACACAATCACCCATTTATTGAATTAAAGCTCCACAAAGGAAGCTATAATTCTAGAGACAGTATAATTTACTTCTCATGGAATTAAAGCGTTCTTATCATGGCTGTAGGTACTTCTGTTTACTGTATGACTATTTAGAAAATACAAGTTTTAGTTTTGTGGTGTTACTTTTAAATTCTATTTTGTTTTTTTCGCCAAACATTCCTTCAGATTTGATGAAGTGGACTAATCAAAAGTCAATCTGAAATCATAGTTTTTAGGCCTCTCAAAATATTTATCTAGAAGAAACTGAACTTTCTATTATCCTATGAATCTTGGTTGGTAGTAGGTTTCTGGTAACCTTTACCATTTGAGAAGAAGCATACCGGCAAGGCTCTATGGGATGTCAATTGACCCCCACATCGGAAATTCTTTTACTTTTTCTAGGTGTTTTTTTCTCGAAAATGTATATTATCACTATTTACTCATTTCAAATTTTCTGGGCCAGCAACTGCATTTGATCAGACAATAAATGGGACATAAATTTACAGCAAAAGTATAGAGTTGTAATCACATTGTTGGTCTGTATCCTTTGCTTCTTACTTCTTTTTTTGACCTAATGCTTCTTACTTCTTAGTTAGTGTAAAATAGTCACTAACTAGCATTCCGATTATATATGTGTGTGCTTGATAATATCTGATAATTGCAATTAAATGCTTGGTTTTTGTCATCTCCTTACCTTAATTAACAGTTCCCTTCTTTATATCATTTGTCAATGCATAATTAATTCATGCCATATAAGTCACTGTCTTTTCTGTTATAGTCACATTAATTAACAGTTTTCTCTTGGTTCTGGTTTCCACTTGTTAGGGAGTCAGGTGAGCCAAGCAAGAGGAAGTCATACTTACCTGCCGAAAAACAGTTCTTGATTACTAGAAATGGTAAGCATTATTTCATTTAGTTGGTCCTGATTATTTGAAATGGTTTCCACTGATGTCATAATGATCAAGCTGTGAACTAAGACACCTTTCTTTTGGTCTTACATCTATTGTATCAACACGAAGATCAGAATTGCTAGATTAGTGGTGTAAATTATGGAAAAAATACTAGTATCGTCCTGAATAACAAAATATAAATTAACAATTATAATTGCAGAAAACTAATGGGTAAGAGTATACTTTCTAACTTGTAGAATAAATTGAATAATAATTCTGATTGAATTTTATTCCCTTGCAAAAATGTTTATACCTTCATAGATTTGAAAATATGTTTAGATAGATGAAAAATAATGTACTCCAAGGATGGTGTTTAAAGTGTATTTGTTTTAGAAAAATAATACCTTTAGATGCTTTTATGAACGGATTTTCTCTTTCAATTCATCTTCCTCTCTCAATTTTTCGGAACAGACTTAACCTCAATAAATCAAATGTATTCTCAGAATATTATTTTGAGAAACTCAGAGACCAGCAACCATAAGGGTCTGTACTATTTGAGCAACAGCTCTTGAGTACTGACACCAAGATTTCATTGGCGAAGTTACCAAATATTCTGCATGAATTATGTGCGCAATAATTTCTCTTTTTACGTGCTAATGCATCAAACATACCTCTCCATATCATATGCACACTTGTTTTCTTTATGTAAACACTGTTCTAATTTATGACAGTTTTTTTGCAGTGCCTTGCCTACGGAGAGCAGCATCAGTAGAAGAAGAATATGAAGCTGCTGGAGGTGAAGTTCTACTTGATGATGAAGATAATGATGGCTGGCTGGCAACCCATGGGAAACCAAAAGGTACATATTATTATTGGTATCATTATTTAAGTTGACCATCGTACTTACATTTACCTTTTTCATCATGTCGTTGTCTTTAGAAACTAATGCTGATGAAGACGAGAACTTGCCTTCGATGGAGAACTTAGAAATCAGCAAGAAAAGTTCTATTCAGTCAATTCCTTCATACTTTGGAGGTGAGGAGGACGAGGATATTCCAGACATGGCGGAGTATGAAGAAGCTGACAATCTTGTTGAGTCAGACCCAGTAAGTTTGTTGTAGCTATCCTCATTTATATTAACTCATTTGAAAATTTATTGATAAATTAGTATTTCTTTTGGTAATCTGTGATTGTGAACTCTCAGAGCATATGAAATCGCAAACTGCTTTCAAAGCCTCAAAGCAATTTGCTCAGGACTCTACTAAATTGTTTTTATATTTACATGAAAGGACTTTGTCTTGAGAAAGAAAAATTCTGCAAGGGGTGGGAGGGGATCAATGCTATCAATTTGCAATTTAGAAATAACTGTTTACACACCTTCATTGTTGGAGTGACAGTGACATAAGTAGTTTTTTTTTTGTCTTACCTGAATACAGAATGGTATTTCATTTTAGATTATTGCAAGGCAGTAAGGGAAGCAATAGTCCAAGTAGTATCATCATGAACTCTTCCATAATCAGGATGGCAGGATCTTAGTAGAATGAAGTACTAGACATCTCCATTCTTAGTTTTACTTAGCAGATATAGGTGACTAGTGTGATTCAGGATAAACCGGAGTTCATGTCCTTGTCTAAGCATGATTCTGTGCTAGTGAGTATTTCAAATATCCATGTTTTCTGTTCCAAAATGAGTATCCCTTTTGCAAAATAAAGATGCACATTTTCCAATGATGGGGATGATTTGATTTTGATCAGAACTGTGTCCTACTCAATGAGACTTTCAGAATTTCTTAACTGCTGGTGGAACACTAGCATCAAATACATTGAATGAATTGTCATGTGGAATTCAATCAGAATTAGGAAGCCTTTATTTTTACTCGTGATATGTTTCAACATCAACAAATGCATGAATGGGACATCTACTGACAAGTTTTCATCTTAAACAACAAAAGGACCGCCTTATTGATATTTCTTTTAATACTTGCATTAGCTTGATACCCATAGTTAACTCTTGCTATTATGTTCATTTAATGATAGTAGCTACGGAGAGGAAGATTTGACTGTGGTGTTCATGTCTGAATAATTCATGCAGGCAACCCTACAATCTACATATCTTGTGGCTCATGAACCGGATGATGATAATATTCTACGTACCCGAACTTATGATGTCAGCATAACGTAAGTAAATTTTCGTCCAAAAGTTACTATGTCTTCTCAGGGTTTTGATCTTTCCCAGCCCAGACCAATAGCGCTGAGTCTTATCTTCTCAAGATTCTTACAATGTTTTACTAACTTTTCTAGCCACCTTTGGTATATGTATTTTTCTCAGTTTAAAATATTTTGACATCTATTTCATTGATGAATTTACATTTAGTATTTGGTTTCAACCTGATGGTCTTGTCTATTTTAAGTTTACTTCTGGGTAAGAAGGGATGTATGTGCAGATTTGTGCATAAGAAAACATCCAAATAAGGATGCACATATAGATTTGCTGATTGACAAGTGTTGTGCACTACTTTTGGTTATTTAGTACTCCTGACTGTGAGTGAAAAGAAATCAGAAACAGTGAGTATTTTTAACGGAAGATATTGTGGGGTCATATAAGTTGTTTGTTTCGTAATTTCCTTCAACACTACCCTCCCGTGTAGCCCAAGAGAAGTGTGGTGGGTCCATAACCAACAGTTCTTGTATCGAAGAGACTTTGATATCATGAAAAATTATAAAATCAGGGTACATATAACCAGTGGCAAAGAAATATTATTAGTGACCCCTCAATGAAAAAGCTGGCGTTGCCACTGCATATAACGGGTCGGGTTCCACAACTGAAAATTAACCTTAATAGCTGGATTTGACTCTTCCATTTATATGTACCTCTTTTAATCTATTCTTAAGAGTAGCTTTTTTATGCTTTTTTTCCCTTTCAAATTCTATGTCTGAAGGATCCTGCTTCAGTACTTGGTTGCTTTGACATTTAACTGCCCAGAATATTTGATGTTTGCATGTGGATCAGCTATCACTAACATTGTCAATGATGAGAGATTAAGATTTGAAGTTCGCATCCAATTCAGCCATAACTAAAATTCTATTATGGTGCTAATGTTACTTGATTCACCTCTGATGATTTTGTGGTTTTAATGTTATTGTTTAAGCATGAATAATGTGTGCGGACCTTATTGAATGAACTACTTTCCCTCAGCAATAGAAGTGAAGTTTTCTGTCGATTCTTGATATCTTGCATTGCTTTTCTAGGCTGTTAATTTCTTGCGTTAAGGTCTTCTTTTTGCTTCTTTTTTTCTTTCTAAAATGGTCTTCTTTTTGTTTGTTCAAAACACCACTATGGTTTGATTGTTGTTATTTAGTCGTTAGTAACTTATTTAACCAGTACACAGAGATGTTAATCCATTTAATTTATGTCTACTTCTAATTTAATTGCTTTTTGATCTTCATAAATGAAATTGCAGGAAAAGATTCTATCCCATGCTATTGTTATATTCTCCAACTGGTTAAATTTTTATTGTTTTTGTACCATTTTAATATTTTATATCCTTTCCTTCAGGTATGATAAGTATTATCAAACTCCTAGAGTCTGGCTGACTGGATATGACGAGGTTAGTTATTTTAATACGTTCATTATGGCTTATTTCAGTTATTTGATCGGAGTAGACAAACATTTTGGGAATTAATATGAGGACTGGAAATTATAGTTTGAGTATTCAAAATTAAAATATTTTGCTATTCTTGGTGCATCTTATATTGAAATATATATAAGTTAACCTGAACCTGGATCTTGCGTCAAATATGTTTGACACCTACAGGATGAATATCTGATATATGGTACATTTCCCTTTAGAAAAAGGATTCATCTCACCTACGTTTTGGGTGAATGCATTTTTTTCCAATTCAATTGGCTCTATTTTTGTATGTGCATGAATGATCTTTCAAATTTTGGAGTGGAATTGAGGATGACCATCCTGTTGATGCATATTATAGACTAAGCCACCATATAACCATGAGCACTTCATTCTTCAAGGCCTCTTACGTCAGCCTCTATTAACATGTTAGCCATGGCAAAAGATCAATTGCTCCTGTTTTTAAAGATTTTTGAAACAGTATTTGTATAATGGAGATTTTCTAATTTGTAGTTTGGGTTTAAGAATGCCTGGAAATTTGAATTGTACTGCTTTCTCTATAATTATTGAATTGCCTACTGACCACTTCTGACGTTTCTGCAGTCAAGAATGCTTCTACAACCAGAACTTGTTCTTGAAGATGTTAGTCAAGACCATGCTCGCAAGACGGTGAGAAATAATGCTTTGTGTTTTCCTTTACGATTTACTATAAATTGCTTTTTTTTCAGAATGGTTCACATTTATTGTAGTAATATTTTATGCAAGTCCTCAACTCTCCTCTAATCTTTTTGTTAGTGGTTTGACTAATAATTTTATAGAATAATACATGGTGTTAGTGAACTTCGTAAAGTCTATGATTCTTAGCTTAGGGAGATTACTTTGGTAGTTCCATCAATATCCTTCTTATGTTTGACCTCTGCCAGTAGTTAGTTCTGTAGAATTAATTACTTTGATTATCTGCAGGTCACTATTGAAGACCATCCTCACTTGCCTGGAAAGCATGCATCTGTTCATCCATGTCGACATGGGGCTGTTATGAAGAAAATTATTGACGTGTTAATGTCACGTGGGGTTGAGCCAGAAGTTGATAAGTAAGGATTATTTTCTGTTGTCAAATTATGTACTTACAGATTAGTTTTTCTTGTATTGCTGAGTGTGCCAGAGCCTGAAGCGTGAATACCTGGGTACTGTCTTATTTCAAATAACCTAGGTACGCACGGTGGGATACTGGGATGCATATAGGGTAGTCATAATTAAAAAAAAAAATGGACGGTGATGGGCTAATGATAAGAAACATGATTGTGTACCATTACTGTAGGGCTTTAGATATATAAAACTATACATATGGGTCTTTAGATGTCTTTGGAATTACTCTTCTATTTAAATTAAGCAATTTTGATGAGTTTTTATTTTTTAGAAAACACTAGAACTATTTTGATTGTATCCAAGATATTTGACTGTATTCATTATTTCGGGTAAATATGTCCCCAAGGGTTATAACAAAAATGTCCCCCAAGGTATACCGGCACTTGAAACTGGTATGGCAGCGTTCTTGAAGTGCTGGTTCTCCATAGGTGAGTGATAGTATCAAACTTGAAAATAAATAGATGAAGAACAAGTAAACCTTAATTTTTTTCCAGCGCTAGCATATAATGCTCTAGAATTTTTGATGCGACATCATAGTGGATGTAGCAGTCATTTGGTATAATTGACACAAGAAAGTTTATACTTGAAATATTTGATTTTGAAAAATGAAGAATCTTGGTATCATGCTATGGAGCAGTGGTGGATTCCATTAATGTTGCCATTGCTACATTGCAATGTGGAGATGCAAAATAAAATAAAATAATTAGTTTTGTTTTATTTTTTGAACTTTTTGTTTATTTACTTACAGATTAGTTTTTTCTGCTACATTGAAATGTGGAGAGGCAAAATAAATTTTAAATACTGTTTTTTTTATTGATAAAAAAATTTAGTTTTTTAGCCTGTGATGTGTACCCTCTCTTTGTGTGGTTATTATCTCCAATTGTGACTTCTCTGGTCTACTGTATAGCTTATAGTCTCAAGTATTTGCATTTGTAGGTACCTATTCCTATTCCTGAAATTTGTAGCTTCTGTAATTCCTACCATTGAATATGATTACACCATGGATTTCGATCTCGGTAGCTCCAGCAGTTGATCTAAGATCTAAGGTACTGACTATTACTACTTTATGTTTCCATTTTCAATGCTCTTAAAGCTAGCACAGAACAATGCACAGTATCTAATAGGTCTTCAGGAAACATGGTCTTCATCATTCCTTGATTTTGCATATAAAGCTTCATGGATTTCGACCTTGTTGTACTAGGATGGGTAGGAAGTCAGGGTATGTATGGTTCAATATATGTGAATTGGAAATAATATTGGTCTGTTTTTTTTTTATCAGATGGAAGCTGCAAATGTCTACAATGATGGAACCACCCTGCAGAACTAGCATCGAGTCTTGTACATAACATTTAAACCATACTCTTCAAATCCTGTAAGAGGAGTCAAAAGTGATACACATCTACACATGGTTGTAAAACTGTGATGCTTCCAGATATTGTTTCGTCTGCACCCCAATGTATCTTCATGTATGGAGTTCAAATTAATCATTCGAGATACCACTTATTGTCTGTGTCAGTGGATTGCTGGTCCTGAATAGCAAGGTCTTCATTGATTTCGTATTAGATGGCAATAGTTTTTCCTTTATGACATAATTGATTTTCTTTTTCACAAGAGCAGCTAAATTTGTCTTCCATATCTTTTCCCCAAAATCGACAACCCTTGTTGTCAAGATAGTTGTTATTTTGGCTCCATTAAAAAGATATTTTGTTCAGATAAGAAAATCTTAGGAAGCCCCAATTCTGAAATTTAGTGTGGCAATCAACTGCTTAATTATCTGGATCCTTAATGGCCACTTCAGGAATTTGGAGGCTAAAAGAGCTTGGGGATTAAACAGATATG
>JAYMSU010000686.1:0-12558 GCA_036897765.1 Erodium chrysanthum | reverse complement strand
TATGTGGTTCTTTTGTACTAATTGGAGCTTATGTGTGTTGATGAGGTTGTTTGTAGTTGTGTATGTATATCTATGTTGTTTAGTTTAGGGATTTTATTGTGGCATTGATGTGCTTGTTAGGTTTGCTTGGTTGTGTTAAAGATGATATCATTGATTATGTTTTAAATGGTGGTTTGATTTCATTTTGATTTGGGGTTTTAGGCTGTTAATGACATGTTTCTATGTTGTTTAGATAAGAGCTTTGGTTGTGGCATTGATGTTTGGGTTTGCTTGGTTTTGTCAAATGGGTGTGTTGTAAATTTCAATGATGATGGTTTGATTTCATTTTGATTTGGGGTTTCAGGCTGTTAATGACATGTTTCCATGTTGTCTAGATAAGAGCTTTGGTTGTGGCATTGATGTGCGTGTTGGGTTTGTTTGGTTTTGTCAAATGGTAGCTTGATTTCATTTTGATTTGTGATGATAGTGATAGCTTTGAGCTTGTTTTAAATGGTGGTTTGATTTGGGTTTTCAGGCTGTGAAAGGAAGATTCCAAGTCTTTGCTGTGTTTGGAGGAGAAGGAGAGGCTGTGGAGAAGAAAGCTTCATGGGATGCCATATTCAACGTGGAAGATCCGAGATCGAAACCTCCACAAAGCAAAGGGAAGATTTTGGATGCATACGAAGCCCTCGAAGTAGCAAGATACGATATCCAATACTGTGACTGGAGGGCTCGCCAAGATCTGCTCACAATCATGCTCCTCCATGAGAAGGTTGTGGATGTGCTAAACCCTCTGGCCCGTGAATACAAATCCATTGGCACTGTCAAGAAGGATCTCGCCGAGTTGCAAGAAGAATTAGCACAAGCTCACCAACAGGTGAAGATTCGCATTTTCTATGGCACTACGTATCTAAATTAACCGAAATGGTATTAACTGTAACCATTGATGTTCACAACAGGTTCACATATCTGAAGCAAGGGTTGCGACTGCTTTAGACAAGCTAGCTTACATGGAGACACTGGTTAACGATAGGCTCTTGCAAGAGCGAACCACAACGGTGAATGATCATCAGATGTCTCCTTCTCCTAGTACATCTACCCAACCTATGGAACCCGTAAGAAAGAAAAGGCCCAAAAAATGCTTGAACGTGTCGGGCCCGGTCCAGCCTTATCATCCACACTTGAAGAACTTCTGGTACCCCGTTGCTTTCTCCTCCAACCTCAAGGATGATACTATGGTAAGCTAGCCTCCTTAAACATTTGAATCATAAGTAAATGTGTTGATGTCTTCTTACATTGGCTTGTCCTGTCTGTTTCAGGTTCCATTTGATAGCTTTGAGGAGCCATGGGTGATTTTTCGTGGCAAAGATGGAAAGCCCGGTTGTGTCCAAAACTCGTGTGCTCACAGAGCATGTCCTCTTGACCTCGGTTCAGTAAAGGAGGGTCGGATCCAATGTCCATACCATGGTTAGTAAACATTAAATGATACAATCAAAGTTTATAGACCTGATTAGCCTATAATTGGTGCAGTAATTACTAACTTGCATAATTGGTAATCTCAGGTTGGGAATACTCAACAGATGGGAAATGTGAAAAAATGCCATCTACACGATTACTAAACGTGAAATTAAAATCATTGCCTTGTGTTGAGAAAGAGGGAATGATATGGATTTGGCCAGGGAGCGATCCTCCTGCAGCCGAGCTTCCTTCTTTAAATCCTCCTTCGGGCTTTCAAATACATGCTGAGGTACATTCTATTCATATTCCAATGTTTTTAGATACCGTGATTGCTAGAAACTCGATGACAGAGTATTATAATCTTGTTCTCATCGTGTTTTTGCAAATGTTACAGATAGTCATGGAGCTTCCGGTGGAGCACGGGCTACTACTCGATAACCTATTAGATCTTGCACATGCACCTTTTACTCACACTTCCACCTTTGCCAAGGGATGGAGCGTTCCAAGGTTCGTTCTGATGTTGAAACTATTCATGTATAAGAGAACTATGTACTTAACTATATGCATAATCGTCATACAATGACGTAAATGCGCTTGACTCTAATCTAAAAGAGTACTCCATATTCCATAACTACCCGAAACATTTTGCTTAGATGTAAAAAACGGTTGAGTAGGTGTAAAAAATTCTCCATAAGAGATAAATGTATTAAAGAGGCGAAATGGGGTATTTTTGAGATTAGGATCAAGGGCATTTTCGTCATTTTTTTTGGCGAAAAGGAGCAACGTGAACTTTAAAAAAATAATTGTATCCTTACACTATTCGAACAATCTTAGTGATATCCATAAATTGACGAAAATTCCCTTGACTCCATAACTGCCCATAACATTTTGATTAGATGTAGAGTACGGTTGAGTAGAGTAAAAAAATCTCCATAACAGATAAAACTATTTTAAAAGGCGAAAAGGGGTATTTTTGAGATTACAGTCAAGGGCATTTTCATCATTTTTCGCTATGTGATATTTTTTTTGAAACCTAGGTACCTGCAAAATGAATTTAGAACAGGTGAAAAAGTGTTAACTTCGGCGTAGTTAGGTGTAATTACCAGCTGTTAACAGAAAACTTTTGTGTTCGGTATGTTCAGCTTGGTGAAGTTTCTGACACCTGCCTCGGGCCTCCAAGGATACTGGGACCCGTACCCAATAGACATGGAGTTCCGACCACCATGCATGGTGCTATCAACAATCGGTATCTCAAAGCCTGGAAAGCTCGAGGGACAGAGTACCAAACAATGTGCAACACATCTTCACCAACTCCATGTCTGCTTACCTTCATCAAGGCAAAAGACAAGGTTACTCTACAGAATGTCCCTAGACTTCGCTCCATTGCTGAAGCACGTACCTTTCATGCAACATCTGTGGCGACATTTTGCAGAGCAGGTAAAAACAAAAAGGCCCAATTGAATAGAGTTTCCAAGAGATGATCATTATTATATCTTGACTTGCTCGATCATTACAGTACACTCATCTGTCACGTTCGTGCAGGTCTTGAATGAGGATCTAAGGCTAGTTCTGGGCCAGCAGGAGAGGATGATAAATGGAGCGAACATATGGAATTTACCGGTGACCTATGATAAGCTCGGGGTAAGGTACAGGTTATGGAGAGAGGCCGTGGAAGAAGGAGCGAAGAAACTTCCCTTCAGCGATTAACTCTGAAATTGAACTTGTTTGATTCATCGACCGGTGGGTGGCAGATTTGTGCAGATTAGTTCATCTTCCTCAGCTCTCAGTGTATGATTTCAAAGCAATTCAGAGTGGCCTCCATGTAAAAACACTAACAAATGAGAAATTGTGTACAGTGCCAATTTTTGTAACTTGTTACTGATATATCTTATTACCCAATTAAGCAATTTGAAGCTTGTTTTTACAGGACTTGACCTGTGTAATCTTCAAGTTTGGAGCTCTCAGCTCAACCGCCTGGTTGGTCAAGATGGAACATCGAATTAGTCTTGTTTGGATTTTTTTTTTCTTTGGACGATCTTGAATCTTGACTTTTAAGATCTGTTTTGAAAAATTCAAACAGATTTAATTCGATCGGATCGTATGTATATTGGGCGTGTAAACAGATAACTTGTTACGACAAAGAATATGAAATTTTGACAGTGAAGCATCAAAACCATGAAATCACAACAGGCAATTGGAGAAGAAAGAACAAACCTTTCCTTCAAATAAAAATACCCTTTTCAATTATAAACTCATCCACAAGATTTTCGATAACCCAATCGAATCAAAAAGTTACACAGCAGACTTGTACAATCAATCACTCGCCGGACTCTCCTTCAGACTCTTCTTCCTCCAGTGCCCTAAAAGCTCTGTCAATCGCCTCAACATCATCATAAGGCAAGGACACACAAATATCAACCCCCATAGACATGTCCCTAACCCCGACATTGCTTGTGTCGCAAGCAACCATCATAACCGTCCCAAATATCTGCTGCACCAGCACTTCCTTCAACCCGCCGGAGACACCCAACTGAGAGAGCAAGTTGCGGATGCTCGCCTGACCGGAAAAGTGCAGCAAGTCGCCGGGAAGGAGAAGAATGGAGGAGCATGTGTCGAAGGGCACTAGGAGCGGTCGGGGATGGACCAATTGAAGAAAAAAACTCAGGTGAAAGTGAATTGCAAAGAGAGATTCATCGTCATACGAATCGAAGCTGTTGATTTGTGGAGTTGCAGGGTCGTGGGAGCGGAAACGGTAATGGAGAAGCTCCATGACAGAGATGGATGGATCAGAGAAGAGTTGATGAATGTCAGTATTTATAAAAGACGAAACTGATTATGATTAGGAAATAAGGAGTATTTCCTATTTCTTCATTGCGATAATATAAACAAGTTATTATATAAGGATTAGGAAACAGAAGTAACTTGAGACACAAGTTATTATATAAATTTCCTATTTCTTTCTTACAATATCGAACCTATCCATAGAAGGCTAGAATTTAGAAACCTCATCTTATGCCTGAAATATTTTTTAAAGTTGCGCATATTTAGAAGGGCTAATTGCAAATTTACACCTTTTGCAATTTCATGCCTTAAATTAAAAGTCGTTGCAAGTTGTACTGTTAAAGTTTCAATTTTTTGTATTTTGTTTAAAAATGACAATTTTGTCATTTAAAAAACAATAAGTAAAAAACAAAAAACAAAATCATAATTTTCATTTTTTTATAATGTTTTTCATTTGTATACATTTGGAAGAAAATTAAACAAGATTTTTTTTTGGATTTTTTTATTTTTTACTTGTTATTTTTTAAATATAAAATTTCAAAGACAAAATTGTCATTTTTTTTGTTTTTTACTTATTGTTTTTTAAATGGAAAAATTATCATTTTCGAACAAATTACACAAAATTGAAACTTAACAGTACAACTTGCAACGATTTTGAGTTTAAGACATGAAATTGCAGAAGGTGTAAACTTAATGGTCGTTTTTTTGTTGCAATTATCCCTATATATAATCAAATCAACTGTCATTAATGATATGTTTAATGGTTTTTAGGTTACACAATAAACATGATTTGTATTGAGGTATGTCCCTCAAACTTTATTACAATAAACAGCAGTAACTTGAGACACAAGTTACAGTACTATATAAGTCATCCATCCTTCTAAGGAAATACGAATAATAAGATGTTACACAATTCAAATTTCCAACGGAAACACTAGAAAGAATGGAAGGAAAAAAAACCCAGCTTCCCTTCTGCAAATTACCCGTAACGAAAGTAGTATGTACAAGTATCGGGTTTTATTACATTGACGTGAAGGGAAGGATGCTCGAAAACCTACATTTATCACGTTCTGAGGCACGAACTGAGCACCGAGACCCTCGATAACTCCATTAGAAATAAAAATACAGTTACAGTTACAAACAATACAAATACATAAAGAGATAATATATATGTACACTGGCATTTTCCTTCTGATGTGTATCAACCAGGCACGAAGTAGTCCATTTTGTCCACCGGGAGGTTCAGGACCGATGTTTCCACCTGCACCGCAAACCCGAAGATGTAACTTAGAATAGAAAGTGAGAACGAAGGGTTTAGTGTTTGGAGAAGAAGTATATACCTCTTCGAATGGAATGAACACGAACGGTGTTAGGCCCCTCTTGTGAGAAACTGCGGGGACATCGGGGTTGTGAGTTTCATCGTCCTGCCATCCTTCGACCACTCCGAGAATGTCCTCCTCGGGTCCATTGACCTCGCTATCATTCACGCCACTTGTGACGAGTGAGAGCAAGTCCATCCTGTTGTTGGCTCCTACCGCTGTTCCTCTCAACCTTTTAAGAGAAGGCAAATGATGAGTATGGCTTGAAACAGAATATATAGTTATGTTTAAAATTAGCAGTTGCGAAAATGAAAATCAAGCCTCTAAATTCAGAGATCTCGTCAATGCAAACTATTTCAGTATAAAATCTGGCTGGTCCAGACGAATAGTAAGAGGTATAATGTACAAATCCTGACCCAGTGGTTAAGGGCTCCCCTCGACACAATGTAGGACCAGAGTTCGAACCCTGGCGTACACAGTCTTCTAGGTAAGAACCATAAGTTTGGTGTTCCTTGCTTCTACATAAGCAAATAAGCCCAAATCTTGGTACAAAAATGGCATATAAAAAAAGTGTATTAATCCAAATGGACCTCTACTCGGGGTCGGGGATAGAGATAAAGGTATAGTAGTAGGCATAGTGTGTGAATCCTAGCGGTCCTTTGCTTGGATACGGGTAGGGGCAAGGGTGAAAATAGGGGTAGATTAGGAATTCCAGACAAAAATAATCGAACATCATATACCTTAATCGGATTCTCAACACAGTAGGACGCGTACCAGGATACAAAACAGCAGCTTCAACCTACAACGTGGGAAATATAACACAAAACCGTTAAGCTCAAGAACGGAAAGTGGGTATCTTAAACCAGGGATTAACGGACAAAACTGAACCTTATCATCTGACAGTGTGTAATGGCCACTGAAAATGCAATCTGCTTTAGAGGAACGGAAATTCATGCTTTTTGCCACATCCTTGACTCTTTGAGAAGAATTCTATCCAAAACCAGTAATCAAAAAAACATTAGAAATCAGATTTATAGATAAAATCATTTTCGGTGTATGAATTCGTTCGGTAATGCAAGACTAACCTTGTAAAGAAATCTGCCAGAAGGGAAGAACCTCATGTAGCGGTAATAGCAGACCTTAACAAGAAAGCAAAAAATAATATAAATAACGATATGAAGATATTACAAGAGCATGCACATTTTAATATAATCTTGGTACTCCCACAGTTCAAGGAATGAATCAAATTTCACCGTTAAATAAATATAAATGTAGAAAAAGATAATAAATACATCATACCACATGTACTGGATTAGAGATTTTCCACTCTGCAACTCCCACTCGAATATATGTATTCCTGCTCACATAAAGACCTGAGTTCCCGAGGAAAAAAATAGTCAGAAGTCTGAAATTTGAAATGAATCGAGACAATTACCATAAATCAGCAAGAATTAAAGAAATGGGAGGCACCTGAGAAATTAGAGTTGGGAAAGACAATTAAAGCATGATGATGCCATAACCAAATCACGCACAAAAATATATTGATTCGAAAAACAAAGGTGTGCATTGAGAATTTTTAGCGCATCAAGAGATACATATGTTATGAAATGAACATGAATAACCAAATCATACCATCAGTTCGAATCCTTGGCCTTAAAAGCCACATTTTCCTCCATGAACCCTCATATTTTGCTTGCAAAATTCGATAGTTCTCCAGAACTCCCGATATCTTCATAACAAAGGCCACGATTTTAATATTCTTTTTACATGCAACTCAAAAGAAAATGTTAAAACAATATTTACCTGCCAAGCTTTTAAGCATGCACTGCGCCAAAACACGGGGTTGCGAATTGTATACCTCCATTTTCGACAAACGCAAGCTGCCCTTCCCATGTCATATGGAGGCATTCTGGTAAAGACCTAAATATCTATAATTATTAGCAATTATACAGTAAGCAAATACTTTCATTTCATTTTCCTTTTTCTAAGAGTGTTCTATGTTTTACCGAACAGATATTTTTCTTTGTATTTCTGCACCATTTCATTGTAGCTTACACTTCACTACAACTTTCGGTTTTTAGTAATTATAAGAATTAAGAACAAAAGAACTTCGATGCTTGTTAGAACTTGAAATATCAATAAATTTTGAATTATTTATCTCCAAAAATATATGGTCAAGAAAAGCAGTAAGGCTAATCACAGTTGAAGCAAAGATGGTTTCAATAGCACAAAATGCACATAACCCAAAAGCTAACTCAGTCTTAGACTCGGTTAAACGAGGCTTTATGTATTGTTGACCTCAAACAAAGGAAGCTATACCAAAGAGAAATTGAGAAAATCATGTAATGAAGTAATATAACACTTATTCGCGTCTCTTTGAAGAAAACTGATAAATTAGGACTAAGGTTCAAGAGGATTTATCTTTTATGTTACAGAATGTAGTACCTCAAAGAGCAGCTCATCGGGTAAGCAACGATGCAATAGGGAAGTATCAACATATGGCTTCCTACTCACACTCCCGAACGGTGCAACGGGTCTGACATTAACTCCATAAAGGTCTAAAATAAAAAAACCCCAAAAATCACAAGATTGCAACAAACAAAAATTTGAACTGATAAACTATGAATGAGCTAAGCTGAGCTGAGCAACCAACAAAAAGCAAATATCGCAAACAAATCAGCAGTACCGAGCATTACCAAGCCAAGGCCTTTTAGTAAGAAAATACTGCACGGCCTTCAACCTTAAAGCCGATTCGAGCTCAGCAGGAACTGTAAGGGAAACAGCTGCAACACATTACTTCTCCACACTGACAAAAACTCAATAAACCCGAACAACAAGCAGAACGACGAAGAAGACCAACATATCGATCAAAATTCACATAACAGGAGTGTATATATGTTGCTTAATTTCAGTAATTCATTTCTCGGGAACAAAAGTACAATTCAATTGAGTCTGCAACATAATTCCCAAGCTTCTACAAAGAGGGTCAATTCATTTCAGCTCGATTTCATATTAAATTCTGTAATCTTCAATAAAGAGATTTTTTAAGTTTATCTCAACAATTAAACGATACCCATGTTCTGAAATCACACGAAAAGACCCAATTAATCGATAATATGAATGTTTTGCCCCAAAATCCAAATACAGAAAATTCTAATATCATCGTAATTCGTAGTCACGGCACAGTTTTGATTCGTGAGAAGGGTCGTACCTGACGTCATGAGGCTGCAGAGAGAGGTTCTTTCTCCGAGAAACGGAGATCTTTCTGGGTTCTCTCTCGATTTTCTCGGGAAAATTGGAAGAGAAAATGAGAGCGACCTGGTAAGGGAGATGAAATAATAGAATTAGACATTTTCTAAGTATAGTATGCTACGATACAGAGGATTTTTACCGTAACCGAACTACCGTTAATTGCTAGCCAATCAAATTTTGTGGACCCCACCTTGGAATGGACTGTGTGGGGCCAATCATACGGCTGTGATGTCATCTGAAATTTTGATTACTATCGGTTGCACCTCAACGCTTTAAAGAAAATCGAATTTTTATACAGATCGATGTGTAGATGGAATTCGAGACCGATAGACAGTACTTGTTAGAAGTTGATAATCGTTCACCAAGGAATCGTTATGCTTAACGGTTTGTTTTAGTTTCCTTTAATATGTATCGTTTTTATGTATAAGTTCGTTTTTGTTGTTTTTGTGGTTGTATGATTCAAACGTTGTTATGCATATTAACTTAATTTTTAAAAAATATTTAAAAATAAAAAATCAAACTGATTGCACAATGCAACATTAAACATCTCCAAAAATTATCGTCATGCAATCATTTTCTCACTCATATTTCAGATCTCAATCACATCTACGTGACCGACGATTTCATTGAAAAACGTCGACATTACAATTATATAATTTTTCGAGTATTTAACTATAAACCTTTTTATTTAAATTATTACACATTTTAGGATATAAGCTCATGAGTCGGAATGTTACCGGTCGGTTTTTATTGATGGTGAAACATTGTAATACTTTAACGGTGTAATCTAACAAGTCTGAAAATTAATTGTTATCATGATTTAGACCTAAATTTGATCGATGTAACATGTAATTACCCCTATAAAATAACACGGCTTTTATTTACTGAGAATTGATTTTGTAGTAAGCATAACATATTATTAGAGTTGTAGTGGGCCGAGTAATGGGCCTTGAAAAAGCCCAAGATAGTCCAAGAGTCCTCTCACGAAGAGCCACAAACACCAATGAGTAAGTATATGGGCCTAGCCCAAACAAAAAGTCCAATAACCCAATTAAGGACAATGCAGTGTAATTGAAGAGAGAGACAAGTAGGTCCCTCTAAATATATTATTGAATTAAAACATATAAAAGCAAGGACAACGTTAAAATCCACATAGAATTATTCGTGTTTCCTCGAACCCAAACGTCAAGTCGTAGAGAATTCGTCGAAAAAATAGTTTATCCAACTCCCTATTCTTCGCCAATGTTAGACCTCGATTCCGCGTCGCTCGTTCACGGATTTTTTGACATGCATCATCTTCTCCCTCCCATCTGATCTCAACATTGAACACCTTCAGAATAATTAATCGAAGTTTTCGTCTGCTCCAACAATAAGAGGGAAGACAAAAATAGTCATTAAAATGGAAGAGGATAAAGATAAATAATATCAATAAATCCTGAGCCGTCGATTTAAACCAAAAATGGTGATGTGGACTTGACATGGACAATTTAATCACGTGTTCCAATTGGGCCCGCGATTCCAAATCTGAATACAATTATGATATTTCAGCATCCCTCTTTAAATCGTATAGGTTTAGCCTTTTCTTTTCCTATTTATTCTCTTCCCTTTTTTTGTTCGTCAACATGCTTCCACGGAACCATTATCGAGTTTTCGTGTTATTGATCTGATAATCAGCATTCAAGTCATCGTGATAAAGATATTTATTAGATACATATTAGTTCACGAAAGATTATATGAACACAATTTAAAAGAAATTAACTAAAATAAAGATTACAGTTCGTAGCTCACTCGATTTTTTACAGCGGTTACTGGAGTTGTTTTAAAAGACAGTATCTGGAGCTACAGATCGTTGATTGATCCGATTTTCATTGTTTTGGAAACTTTTTCTTGTCCTCCACAACTTTGTAGTTTTGGTCGAGACCTATTTCTGATGAGAAACACATCTTTCGAGGGCACGCATTTCTGATAACCAACATTCGAGTCATCGTGACTGAAACGTTTGCTGAATATAAATTACTCCGTGAACGATAGCACGAACATGATTTAAAGGTCTTTAACTAAAACAAGAATTGCATCTTGTAACCGGGATTCGATTTTCGACATATGTAGCCGTAGTAACCTTGGAATATCGTATTATGAGCTACAAACCTATGATCGATCCGACTTTTGTTGCACTGGAAACTTCTTCCTGTCCTCTACAACTTCATAATTAAGTTTCAAGACTTATTTCTGATTTGAAACACGTCTTTCAAGACAAAACATTTCGGTTGACAATGTTAAAGATCTGTTGAACATATTCCAGTATATCTGATTCAGATGGTTTTTGTCCAGGTGTGATAAAATCACCTTTCTTATGAGTTATGACGATTACCGTCATTTGTAAACATCAGTCTATCAAAATACAACGATTAACGAAATCGAACTCTGATCGGATTCGATAATCACCACAGACAACAAAAGACATAACGACTTTTTGATTTTTAGCCATAAAAAACCAAGAAATGTGAGTGAGTGGGGAATGTGGTTCCTCCATAATAGCCTAACTATTGGAATATAGGAAACACCTACTTGTATCCACCACCTCACAAATTAATATCACAAAATATTTACTATATTCTTGTGTTGGGTTAATAATATATAATATAATCGACACACTTGATCAATCATGGGTCGATCTAAAATTAAAAATGTGGTCCAAAAGGTTGCAGATCCTGAAACGTGAATAGTACAGGACCATCTCGTAGCTTTCACTTATACCTGTAGACATATACACTTGGGTGGCAGCTAGGGGAAGAGAAAGTGACCTGAATTTTAAAATCAGGTTATATATATACGATCAGAGATCTGTAGCTCTAGATATGGTTACCGGCGTTGACCTTAAAGCCGACATCGGTTTGAATTTTAGGGCTGAACCGATCACTTTGAGATGAAAAAAATATCGAACCGTACACCGCTTATTGTTAGGAAATTGGCTTCTAAGTCATTTAATAATCCGTTTTGGTCTAGGAAACCTATGTCCTCTATCTCTTTTGACGTTCTTAAGTATGATGTTGCACGTCTCGAGACTCTGTTTTAGAGTGGACATGAAATGAGTTAGCAGCTGTTTATTCTTGGTGAGCATCTATTCCTGATCACCATCGATGAGGTCCATGCATGCTAATTGCTTTCAGGTCGATGAGTTGTTTATACCACAACATATCTTTATTCTCAATACAAATACCTATCGTTGTTATATATACTGTTGTTTTTCTTTATGGTTACAGTTAACCAGTATATGAGTATAATAAGGTCTTCACCCATCAGTTCGAGCTTTTTGGTTGAATCGGGTCTTCACATGGTATCAGAGTAAACTTGGTTCGGCCTACGACCCGTGGGCCTTCCGGCCCATATGCAAATGTCCAGTCATGTTATGACCCACGTGTAGGAGTCCAGTCTTACACATGAGGGGGAGTTTTAAAGTATATTCCACATCGAAAATATGTGGAGAAGTTAACCAATATATAAGTACAATAAGGCATACACACATATGCAGATGTCCAGTCATGTTATGACCCACATGTAGGAATCCAGTCCTTCACGTGAGGGAGAGTGCTAAAGTATGTCCCATATCGAAAATATGTGTAGAAGTTAACCAATATATAAGTATAATAAGACATTCACCCATCAGTTCCAGCTTTTGGATTGTATCGGGTTTTCACAATTACCGATGTTCGGTTATGACATGTGGTTTGGATTGTATGCGTTATATATCGAGTTGATCGGATTCGTG
>JAYMSU010000685.1:0-12567 GCA_036897765.1 Erodium chrysanthum | reverse complement strand
AGCAAATACCACAGGTGAATCTAACAACGAACTCCCCAAACCCCGACAATCCATCACCACTAACCCGAATTGGAAAGAGAGCTTAGCCGTACTATTGATCAAGTATGCACAGCTTGACAATCTGTCTCTACATCCACATGCTACCAATGCTTCCCAAATACCCAAAGCTTAGCAGCGTCAGTTAATTATATAGTTAAAGAACCATAAATTATAAAAATCATGTAGGTGGTTTTAATTATCATGGACTGGCGACAGTGGTTACATCAGATCCCGGGCGCCAGGTTGCAATTTACTAGAAGCGGGAACACAGCAGCCCATTTTATAGCTCGTTATGCTCTTGAGAATACGAAGGGAGTAGGAGATATTTCTATGGTTCCTAATCTTATGTCTGTATTGTCTTCGGACTTGAATTCAGAGCAATAAATCAACATTCATTCCAAAAAAAAAATTACTTATATCACTATTTTAAATTATACACGAAAATGACGTCACTTTTAACCAGGGTTTGGTTGCGGATCGGAGCCAACCCAATCACTTCAGGCCAACTGGTGTTGAAGCCCAGCCCAATTATATCTGCAATCATCATTTTCTGGCCCGCATTCAGACGACACCGTTTGGAAGTAGAAAAAAAGAGGGCTGTGTCCCTTTTTAATGGTTTACTCGTCTCGTCTCTGAACATCTCTCGCAGACTCAGTGTTTGTTTTTGCTGCTCTCTAACAGTGAAGCCTCCGTGGTGTTTAGCTGAGCAGAGTGCGAAGTGAAACATGGGGAAGAAGACGAAGAAGCCTGGAAAAGGCAAAGAGAAGACTGAGAGGAAGACGGCCAAAGCCGAGGAGAAGAAGGCTCGCAGGGAGAGCAAGAAGGTCTCTCCTGAGGACGACATCGACGCCATTCTGGTAACTATTACCATCCTTGTTCCTGCTCCGAAAATGAAATATGGCTGTAGTAATGGCTTTATTGGGAAATTATGGATGGTGATGAATTGAGTAAATTGTTATGGGTGTGAGCTATGTTACAATTCGTTGGTTTTTAAATTTTGTATGATGCTGTTGTTACTGTGACGTGTAAACAATTTTGGAGTTCTGAGTTTGCATAAAAAAAGATTTTGAGATTGAGTGTGATATGCATTCAATTTGGTTGGAAAGTTTTCAGTTGGGGTTGGACAATAGGTTTTTTAGAAATGTAGATTTTATTGAAATTTTAAACAAGTTTGTATGCACTTGATGGCACAGTTGAGTATACAGAAGGAGGAAGCCAAAAAGAAGGAAGTTCATGTTGAGGAGAATGTACCTAAACCATCTCCACGGTCAAACTGTTCGGTAATTTACCTTAAAGATACTTGTCAGCTTCTATTTATTTATTAGTAGGTGAACCTTCATGACATGATTTCTATGCACAACTGAGGGATTCTGTTGATTATTCTGTTGAATGGTTTTGTAGCTCAACATTAATCCCTTAAAAGAGACGGAACTGATACTATATGGCGGTGAATTCTACAATGGTAACAAGGTCAGGTCCTATTTATCTTTAGATGGTTACATTTCTTTATTTAGGTTACATGAATTTTGTATTTTAACTCATACGGTACTCTTGGTGGTGTGGAATCTTGCAGACCTTTGTTTATGGTGATCTTTTCCGGTTCGATGTAGAAAAGCAAGAGTGGAAATCTATTTCAAGTCCCAATAGTCCACCTCCTCGAAGTGCTCATCAAGCAGTGATTTGGAAGAATTATCTCTATATTTTTGGTATACAGCGAAAATTAGACTCATTTTATTTCTCTTTGTACACATTTATCATGTGTGAGTTTGTGTTGTTATCTATACTATTTAGTTCTTTTGATTGATGTTTGCTAACACATTATTGGTGACCAGGTGGTGAGTTTACTTCTCCAAATCAAGAGCGCTTCCATCACTACAAGGTGACATTTATTTGAAGTTGCTGATCTTTAAGAATACATGTGTTGTTGGATGATATGTTTTTGTACGAGCTAAGGTTTTATCTGTCAATTTGGTGGTTAGCTAATAAATTTGTTTTGTATCTTGTTCTGTAGGACTTTTGGGTGTTGGATCTGAAAACAAATCAATGGGAACAACTAAATTTGAAAGGTTGCCCCAGTCCACGATCAGGCCATCGAATGGTATGTTCATATTTTCAAACTAAAATATATTTGGAAGGTTTTTGTAATCCATTTCCCTCCATTACTTTTACACTACTTTGTGTGTGGGCATGTAACAAAGAGTATAACTGTATAAGGTTTATACTTTATGTTATATCTCAGCGATCTTTCTATTTTATTTTTTCTGCTGTAGTTTATTGATGCTTCTTTATCATTTTATATCTCTTCAGTACACCTGCCCCTTTTCTTATTCCTTTTTGGATCTGTTTCAGGTTTTATACAAGCATAAGATCATTGTTTTTGGTGGCTTCTATGACACTCTAAGAGAAGTGAGGTTAGTTTTTGGTCTATTCTATATTATAAATTATAAATTCATGTTTTAACGATGACTGTTTTTGAGGTCGGTATTATATATATGCTTTCTAGTTTCTACTGCAACCATTTTAGGGAAATGGCTCCAATTAGTTGATCAAATTTTGAAAGGTTTTTAGAAAAGTTTTGTACTTGGTAGTGTCATGCATCTTTTTGTCCTACTAAATATTATCTAGATTGTATATATATACCCGGGCTTCTGACCTGCCTCTTCCTGTTTCATCTATATTGTTTGCTTGGAAATTGGAACTTGCTTAGTGTCTAGATGTTTTCATCGATAGCCAGCATTTGTTTTCTGAAGCAATGGGGAACATCTTTTTACATCTCATTCAAAGATTAATAGAGCTTCATTTATCCATTTATGCAGGTATCATAATGATCTCTTTGTATTTGATCTTGATCAATATAAGGTAAATATTTTTGGTTTAGTTCAGTATTAAACAAATTTATTTGTTATAACCTTTTGGATTACTTCTAACACTACTCTACATTCTAGTGGCAAGAAATAAAGCCCACGCCCGGTTGCATGTGGCCAAGTGCACGAAGTGGTTTTCAACTCTTTGTTTACCAGGATGAGGTGAGTAAGCTGTTCAGAATTGTGTGCTTTATTATGAATGTGGTACACCATTGCTTTTTGCCAATTCAGTTCGTAAAAGTAATATCATGTACTTGATGAAGCCACTTTGGTTTGTAGGTGTTTTTATATGGAGGTTATTCAAAGGAGGTTTCATCTGATAAGAGTAGTAGCTCTGAGAAAGGAATTGTTCATTCAGACATGTGGTCTCTGGATCCTAGGACATGGGAATGGAATAAGGTTGGTATGCTTTTCCCTGATGTTTAGACCCTCTTTTATTCTAAGTGGAGTTCTTGTTTTCATTATTTTTATTTATAGTTTATGCTGGTGAAGATGCTAATTTATACTGAACTATAACGAGAAGGGTAGATTTTGTTTGTAAAACAAAGAGGGACATTTGAAAATCAATTTAGAGCAATGTAGATGTTATTTATAAAATAATAAAGAACATAAAATATATTTGATCAAAATTTGTCCAATGATAAAAAAATCCCAATAATTTTAGGAACTCAAATTTAAACTTTTATTGCGGAGTTATATATTTCCATGTTCTTGGATGATTTCTTTTTTACTCTTGTGTGAGTGTCTTCCTGTCGCTATCAAGCCATCAGGGTCTGCTATTGATACTTTACTTTACCTTTGTAATAGGTAAAGAAAAGTGGTATGCCTCCTGGGCCTCGTGCTGGGTTTTCTATGTGCGTCCATAAGAAGCGGGCCTTGCTATTTGGGGGAGTGGTGGATATGGAAGTTGAAGGTTTGTTTCAGTATGTGCATATGTGTTTTCATTTGCAACTTTTAAAAGATAAATCCCTTCCCCCAGCACATCAAGACTTTTTGGTTTTATATCTTACCCTTTGATTTATACATCCCTTTCTTTCTGTGTGCTATACTGGCATACAATATATATTAAGTAGGAATCATGAATGATATGGATAAAATCTCTGATTGTGAAGAAGAATTATCTTTATTTTGAGTAGTTTAAGCTTGATGTGTGATTCGATATCAACCTGTGTAATGCAAGTTGCAACCGTGTCTGCATATTATAAACTTGGAATAGAAATTGTAGCCAACAAAGATTTATTCAATACATGGAAGATTGGTCACAATGGACTTGCTACTATGAAGCTAGCTAAACTCTGGGTGTTTAGATGCTTGATTCTTGACCAAATACCATGGTTTTGAAATTATTTTGGCTGCACGTGCATAAGCAACTTTGCTTTAGCCTGCATCTACTTTAGAAGCCATGGTTTGTTGGTTAATGTAGAAAACGCAGAATAATATCTCTTCACTTGGTTGGCTAGGACTTATTTGGGGTAAGAAAACATTTCATACCCTACAAGGTTTGATGTTTTGCTATGCTGATGAACATAATTGTGTCAAAGAAAAACATATCATTTTAGTTCAAGTCTTGAACAGAAACCTAGGATTAAAGAGAACTGCATAACCGGTCAAGATTGAAGAAAGATATTTTGCTTGTGGTTTAGCAATTGATATGGCTGTTTTCCCCTAATGTAATGACATCTTATACTTCGTTTTACAAATCTCATGATGTTAGAACAGGGCTTCTTGAATTGGAATTAATCAAATAAGCTACTGTCCTACTGTGGTGCAATTGACTTTTTATTCACTGCATAGCAACAGTCTGCGAGTTAAAAGTTTCTGACTTTGCTATTCATCTTGGTATAATTGCTCAGGTGATGTAATGATGAGCTTGTTCTTGGATGAACTTTATGGCTTCCAATTAGACACCCGTCGCTGGTAAGTTGTACCCGTCGCTGATGAGTTTTTAATGACAAACTTCAGAATATTTATGTTAAGAGTTTTGGGACAGTTATGCAAACATTTGTGCTTGGAGGTGGTATATAGGAAGGCTTATAATAATGTTACCAAAATACAACTAACACTTCATATTTTCGTTTGGTTATCACTATGATGCATGACTATTCTGCAATATACCCTTTTCTTGTCTTAATTTATTTTGCAATATGAAGGGTGGAGTTTGATTTATTGCATGGGGATGAATACTCAAGACGATGCTCTAGATTTGTTAGTTCATGACCTCAATGTACTGTTCTTTTTGGTTATAGGTACCCACTGGAACTTCGGAAGGAGAAATCAGCAAAAGATAAGGTATAATTGTCAAAAGTTTAAAATGAATAACTACTGGTACTGAAGTAGATTGTCTTGCTGTTTTCCCCTCGTAAAAGTTTGCAAGTTTCATTACAATTTGATCTCTTTTGTTTTATCAAAGAAGAGTTGAAGTCATTAAGCCTTTCAGATGGGTGTTTTGCAGTTGAAAAAGAGTGCTGAACCAAGACCTAATGATCTTGACGCTGAGATGCGTTCAGCTGATCTGGAAAAGAATGGGGTAAACAACAGAGAGGGCTCAGTTGACATGGATGGCAACGTTGATGAGATATCTCAGCACATGGCAACAAGCATGGACGTTGATGATTCTGCACCGACCACTAACCTACCAAATTCTCTTGCACCAGAGGTTTGCCGGGTTTCATTCAAGATTAATGTTGCATGCTTATGTTTACCTTAATTCCTGATTTGTTGCTGGATGAATTTCAGATAGTGAAACCTTGTGGGCGTATAAATTCATGCACAGTTGTTGGAAAAGATACATTATACATATATGGGGGTATGATGGAGGTCAAAGATCGAGAAATTACACTTGATGATTTATATACTCTCAATCTCAGCAAGCTTGATGAATGGAAATGCATCATACCGGTTTGTTGCACTGCCTTTCCTGTAGCTTCAGTATATGTTGTGGTTTATTTAAGCCAAAAATAATTGATGATAGCTGTTCTCTCCCGTTCCCCACTAATACCAAAACTAGCAGGCTTAAGACTTTTAAAAGTTAAAATAACCTATACAATGCTAGTTCATTTAACATGAAAAGTAAAACAAAAGTAGAAGTTAGCGGACTCCAATGAGACAGGAGTTAGTTTCTAGTATGGTGGATATTTCCTTTGCATTCAGGTTGTATTTGACATGATACGTATCTCCAACACCGAAGAAAGGAGCCAGGCAAAATCTCATCTATTATGTCAGACTATTCATTATTCAATATGAATTTGATGACAATAATGAATGAATCTTACAGTTATTTAGTGTATCGGTTTCCTGAAGACAAACTCACCTAGTCTTGATATCTGAGTGAATTGTTCTTGGCCTTGATGATCTAACTTACTGTAACTTAGTTATTTTGTAGTGTTCTAATACTAATTTTGGCTGATTTACATTGTCTCTGCTTTTCGTTGTTTAACCCAGGCATCTGAACCTGAATGGTTAGAAGTCTCGGATGAGGATGATGATGATGAAGATGATGACGATGACGATGACGATGATGAAGATGATATGAGCAATGATAGCGACAGTGATGAGTCTGATGAAGAAGAAGTAGAGGTCCATATCTTACATGTTTGAAAATTAAATAATATATATATTGGGCCTTTTAGCAGTTAACTTCTTTTTTCCCGCGACCTCTCTTTCTCATCCTTGTTTGTCATATTTCCACGTTGGCCATTTAATATTATTATCTTAATGCATGGAGATCATGCCTTGGCAAGCCTACTTGACATGAATCATCAACGGTGATTGGATGAAAGAGTTAAAATCTAGAGTTTTTTTAATATAAATTTAATCTATTTTCTTGTTGCTTCTGTTTGCAAAGGCAATGGATGAAGGTGCTGGGTCACTTCAAGTGGGAGAGGCTGTTGCTATAATAAAGGGTGGGAAGAAGAAACTTCGAAGGAAGGAGAAAAGAGCAAGGATAGAGCAGATCCGAGCGAGTCTTGGTCTCTCTGATTCACAGAGAACTCCCACGGTACTTTCTCTCGCTGCTTTGTAGACAGGCTCCACACTAGAAAAATTAGTAAAAATGAATTTGATTTTTCATCATTAATCTAGATGATCTTACCAAAAGAAAAAAAATGCACAAGTCTAAGGGGTTTTATAAAGGACCAAGGAACTAGCCCTTCGTTCCAAAAATAAGTGTCCACTATGATTTCTAGCAAAAATTAAGAATTAATAAAGTTTGTGCTCCACTTTCCCACCATGTTTCTATGTTACCCTTCTTAAGATACTTAACTAACTCATACAATGATATCATGCTTTATTCACTTACTCAAAAGAAAGTGGACTTTTGGTTTGGAACAGCCATTTTAGGGAAGGAGTAAACTTATTTTAGAATGGTGGGAGTATTATTTGGTTATAGTTTTTGTGCATTTGGTCCTTGTTTTGTTGTATCTCTTTATTTGCTCATTGTTTGTCATATATTTTGAAGCCCGGTGAAACCTTGAGGGACTTCTACAAAAGAACAAATATGTACTGGCAAATGGCTGCCCATGAGCATACTCAACACACTGGAAAGGTATGTTAATGTTCTCATTGGTAGACATCAGTGAAATAGAAACTTGGGAACAAACAAAAGTTCGTTTTTGTTATGCGGTTGTGAAGCCCCGTCCTCATTTTGTCAATTTATATTAAAAATTTATGCCAAGATGACCTACCATCTTCTCCTGGGAAAGTAGGGCAATTAAAGTGTAGTTTTGACAAGTTCCTTCAAGTGTTTCCATGCACCATATTGGCCTCCTGCAAAATTCTCATCTTCAGGTACTGAAATGTAAGTAGTTAGGAATGCTCTAATGGGTCATATTGCTGTCTTGGTCAACAGGAGCTTCGTAAGGATGGTTTTGATCTTGCTGAAGGTCGATATAGAGAGCTCAAGCCAATTCTTGATGAGGTAACTTCGCGCTTGATAACTCTGCTATAACAAGTTTCTCTGGCTATTACTATTACATCTGATCACTATATTTTCTTTTCGTATGCTGCAGTTGGCCATATTGGAGGCAGAACAAAAGGCTGAAGAAGCAGAAGCGCCTGAAACTAGTTCAAGAAAGAGAGGCAAGAAGAAGAAATAAGTGTTTTGCTTGTATTTGTGGTTTGATGAGCCAATCAGGCCCCCACTCCACCTTAAATTTTGCCAAAAATAAACACTTTTAAGTCTCGTTATTTTTTTTATCAGCACCTTAATAGTCTCTTATTATATATATACTTGGAAAGATTTTATAAATCTATTTTAGTTTGGTTTCCTTTTGAAGAAAATGAAGGTGAAAGCTTTTATATGTTGGGCACAAACTTGCAGCATTTCATTGAAGATGAACACAAAAAAGCTTCACAATGCCAAGCCCAATAAATAAATAAACTTGCCATCTTATTCTAGCTTGTCTTTGCAAGAACAACAATTGTGTTTATGATGACATGACCTCCAAGGCATATAGTTATCATTTGTAAGTACCTATTATACATCTTTAATATAAAATAACATATGTGGCTCTCAATATAGGCCACAATGTTATCCCCAAAATTCTCCACTCCTTGTTCTCCCCAGCAGCCTAGTATCATACCATGAACAGGCCTTGCTCCAGAACAGCATTTTCGATCAAATCGTAGCTGTGAAACCCCAAGTCATCATAGCAATGGGTCTGGAGTTCTAAGAACTCGGGATTGTAGTAGCAGTAGTCAGAGAATTCAACATTCTGGGATGCAATTGCAAGACCATTCTTGGGATCACCTGAAACTTGTTCTTGCAAGAAAGGTTCCCATTTTGTCATGGAAGATACAGCCTCGAGAGTTTCTCGATTCATGGTTGGGTGAGTAATGGAGCTCAAATTGCTTCCCATACTGTCATTTTCAGTGTAGTGAGCTGGTGGAGATGCCATGTCAATGGAGCTGAACTTGTCCCTCTCCGGAAAAGAAGACTTGGGGTTCAAGGCAAATGGGTCAGCTTGGAAGTGCTCATATGGCTCAAGGACTTGCCCTTTTGGTTCCCATAGCTCCTGAATCATTGTAACTTCATGATCCCATGGCTCAGTTTGGAGTACTGGGCCCATTTGGTAACCAACACTTGCCTCTTGCTCATGGACATCAGGAAAGTCAGTTTTCAAGGCTGTTTCAGGTTCTGTCCCTGGCATGAAGGACACCAAATCACCTTCTAGGACACTTGGTCCCATGCTGCTCACAGGCATTGTGTACCCAAAGTCATTCACAGTCACAGCATCATTGTTTTGGCCTACTGCTGAACTCACATCTTGAAGGCCAAAACTTGCACCAGAATCAGCACCAGAGAGATCTTGTTGCTGTTGCTTTCGAGCCTCTTCCTTCTGCATCCTGCTCAAGTAGAGTCTATATTTCTGCAGAAACAAAGCATTTACATTAACAGACAGAACAACCAAAGACCAACAACAAAACTTGTGCGCATCTGTCATATGATTCGACAACTATACCTGCAAGTGGCTTGCAACATTTTCTCTAGTCAACCCAGGAACATTCATCAAAGTAAGCACCTTCTTAGGCCCAACTTCTGCCACAAGAATCATCACCAAGATTCGGTTCAGACAATCTTAAACTCTATACTAAGATTGGTCATACATATGTTTTTGAATAGCACTTACTGTCAAAGTCAATCTGGTTGACAGCATCCACAAACTTCCTGTGAAGGTCAACTGACCAAACCACCCTAGCTTTCTTGGATGTCAGAGAGTCAACGACCCCTAAATCATCAACATGCCTCTTGTTTTCAGGGTCTTTCCTTCTCTTGATCGCACCCAGTTCGCCTCCTTGCATCAAGTACTTGTCTTCAAAGTTGTCCAATCCACTGATCAACATTTGAATATCAGCACCTCTGTGTTCAAGGCTCTCGATCTCCTTAGCTTCGTGTATCTTCTTCCTAACAACATGCTGCCATATAGTCCTGAGCTCCTTCATTTTTATGGGCTTCAGGAGATAGTCACAAGCTCCATGCTGAACTCCTTTCATGACCTTACATGTTTCCCAATCCACAGACATCACTGAGAAGTCACAAGTTCTTACATCAGATTAGACTGAAGAGCAACAATCTAAAGAACTGAGATCAAAGTCTTTTTAAACATGACTAGAACAAAATTAAAACATGGTATATGAATTGAGAGGGCTTAATTACTGATAACGGGAAGATCCATCTCGAGTCCAACGTGCTCTAGGAGCTTGAAGCCGTCCATGTCAGGCATGTTCACATCACTGATCACAATATCAAACCCATCTCTTCTCTCTCGAAGCAGAGATAGAGCCTCTCTTGCTAAGCAGCATGTGGTTACTACAACAATAAGGAACAAGATTGATGAACTTGTACACACAGATCGAATTGCAAACAATCAATATCAGAAAATAGGAACCAATTCATAGCCTTTTTGACATACAAACACAAAAACATAATGAAACATGAAGGAGATGAGGATCTAGGAGACCTTGGTAAGAACACTTTTTGAGCATCTTCTCAAGGATCTTGAGCCAGGTAAGATCATCATCAACCACCAGAACCCGAAGACCGGCCGGGAATGCATCAGCCCTTGATCCAGTCTCCACCACCATTTCCACAAAACCCAGATCAAAATTTCCTCAAACCCTCTTCTTCTTTAAGGACTAGAGAAAAATGACACTCACTCACCACACTCCAGCCTTTGCTTTGCAAGAAATAGGCAATGTGCCCTTCCATCAAAGGGCACAAAAAATGAAACCACAAACTTTTGGTTCTGGAAAGCAGAGAAAAAACAAGTTGGGTTTTAAAGTGTTGTCAATCCAAAAGAGAGAGAGTATCAATGGGAGGTGTACAACTAAAATTTCTCTTTGGGTGAAACCATACACTTGTTGGTTTCCCAAATGCAAAGAAGTAAAGTTGCAAAACACTTGCAATTATTATATTTGTGAGGTTGGATTGGCATAATGGTATTGGTGAAAACCCAAAAAGGAGGGACATTTTCTTTTTCTTACACTAGCTCCAACTTTCCTTTAAGGTGGTGAGTGGATTGGTCCCATTACAAAACATTCTTAATTATATGTTTTTGTCATATTCTTTTTCATAAACAATGTATCACAGTGGAGAATTGCATATTACCTTTCAATCATAATTGAGCTCTCAAGAACTTGATTGACAGTTGTCACCATATGGCTTTCTCTGCTAATCCTTGATTAGTCACTGCTAATCGTGTTTAGGCTACGTGTCATCGTCCTATTGGGTGATTCAATTTCATACAGTCCAGTTAATTATTTAGCTAGGTTTTGGGCTCTCTAGATTATATGAGCTTTTTAGGGGTATAGAATGTTAAGACAAACTTTGTTGTGCAATGTGATGTACTCAAAAGGGGTTGAAGAATGTTCTCTATAACTTAACTAGTTAGTGGGAATTGTAAGGCACAGAAACAATGAATTTGGATGCCCATATTTTTATTCTTACGTTGAATTATCGTCGAAATAACGATTTGATATCTTTGATCCGTTAGTAAATTTTTATACTTGTTAAAAGATGTATGAACATTTAAGAAATCGATGATTTTTGAAGATAATTTTTCCAACTAGTTCATTCAGATTTTGATAACAAAATCAATTATGATAGAAGTTCCAAAATTGTGAAAAGTTTTTTTTTTTTATTTACAAGCAAACTGGAGAACAATTATGCTTTTTAAGTTAATGGTGGTGATTAAGGAGATTCTTTTTCTTTTTCATGTTCTAAATTGTGTTTATTATTATTATTGGTGATAAAACTTAAAAGTAGGTTCCACAAACCTCTAAATGCGCTTCTCATGCCTAATTATCCACTAAGCTAGCTACTTGTACATGTGTCCTCAAGAGATGCATTCATTAGTAATGGATTAATAGTTTATTAATTAATTCATTATTATACATTTCACTTTCTAAAAAGTAATTTTTTAAACAATTTTTCTTTATTTTGTTAACAGTTTGATGCAGATATTTTGTAGATGCTTAGTGCCAAAGTAAATTTCATTTAAATCGAGAATCTAATAACCATATGAAATGAGTAAATCGAATAATTATGTTTGATTTTGACGAAAATTCTAAACATATATCATATCCGTCGTTTATATCCTATCTCCCCTGCAATATGTATCTTGAAACAACATGCCTAACCACATTCACCCTCCTTGACCTTCTGACGCACAGATTTCATACCCCCATGGTCAGGGCGGAGTCAGATATTTTATTTGGGTATGTAATCTATAATCGATAAAATACTGAGAAAAGTTAATGGAAAAAATATATATTGACATTACATAATCAAATATTCTAATTTGGGTTTTTGAATTTCGTTTTTGTCGCACAACCCATATATTTAGGTAAAATTGATTAACTATGTCCAAAATTTTCACCTCTCGTGTTTATATACTCAATGTTTCACTTCTTTAAAATATATGTTTATTCTTTTCATAATATCTAAGCTATTCGTTACTCATGACAAGTCGAAATGCGTGGGCCACACCCCACATTTAATCGATTAAGTGTGTGCCTTTAACATTATACTTAGCCAGAACATGACTCGACTACCATATTCCGTTAGTTGCATCCGTCTTGTTTCGTTCATGGTTCTCTGTAGGACATGTTCCCCTTATCGGATGGAACCCCGGTCCAAGGGCCCCGCCTGAAGACGTCGTCCCCCAAT
>JAYMSU010000684.1:0-12573 GCA_036897765.1 Erodium chrysanthum | reverse complement strand
GATGTTTAGGTGAGAGGAGATGAAGATGAGAATGAAGAGGAGGTATAAGTAGAGGATTCAAACACCCAAGACGATAGTACGAATCCCAAGGGTTGGGGCCCGCGAGGCACAATCCCGATCCCTCAAATTCCAACGGAACCCGACGCCTTCCGAATGGTGTCCGTTCCCTCACGATGGGTGGTCGGACTGATGGGGCAGTGATGAGTCCCATCGTTCCAGCCCAACATCGTGAATAAGGCAGCCAATGATGAATTGCATCATATCCAATCCGTCAGCACATCAATCGTAATCCCATCGAGTGGTATGAAAACAGATTTGTCGTTGTAGGGAAGATAAAATGACAATTTCGGATTGAGGAGATAATATTTCAAAAAATATGATGTTTCGGTAAAACAGTAGGCATCGTTTTCCAAGAAGGTAACTTTCGAAATAAATAATTGATGAATGTGTATTTAAGGCATATTTACTCAATTTTCTTTTTTAAAATTAACGTTTGAAGGTGGAATATTTTTAGAATTTCGGACAGGAGGAATAGTTATTCAATTTGCTTCTCTATTATTGCAACACCAAATCCAATGATTTTTGCATGCACCATTTTAAAGTTAATTTCCTAGCTTTCGATTCCATTAGTTTATATTTTTATGAGGTGAGAAATATAACGTAAATTTTCCATGATTTGATTATTCGAGTGTATGGTTTGCACTTATTTTCTATGATTTGATTATTCGAGCATATGGTTTGCACTTATTTTCTATGATTTGATCGTTCAAGCATACGTTTTTTGCTTATTTTTGTTTGGTCTATTGTTTCGTCGAAAAACATGAATCTATTCGTCACTGGATGTATACATGAAATCTATATTTATCAATTGGAGTTTTCTAGTATGATTCATTTTCACCTAAACATCTCTATTCCAAACTAGTGCTACATCATTAACTCACGTGTCAAGTGAGTTTAGGTGACAAAAGCTCGGCACAAAAACAGCTTCACACGACAGCATAATCTTTACAAGACACCAAGTTATGAACAATAATAATACAGATTCTAGCTCTTCATCTTTCGAAATACTTCTCATTACCACAAAATTGAACGATTGAGACAACAAATAGATTTGTATACAGTTTGGTTTAGCTACTCAGCATCCATAATACCTGTTCCCAGTTTACATAACTCAAATCTATCTACATCTCGAGGTGTTAAGGCTTTAAAACCCGATGTGCTATTATTTCTAAGCAGGTTCGTTATAATCACAGAGAGGGTCTGACAAGCATGAAATTCATCCATCTTATGGGAATCACTTCTCTCTGATAGCGAAAGATCCTTCCACGGCTGATAATAAGACCTGTTAATACCAAATATCAAATTAGAAACATTGGTTTGCAATTTAATATCAAACTAATGAACATGTATGTTACCATCTCCATGAAGAATTGGCTTCGGCAGGGAGATCAATACTTGAACAAAGTGATGCCACAAGGTTTTTATCCACCAGATCTGAACTCAACAAAAAAAAAGTTCATAAAGCACAAGAAACAGTAAATAGATAGTGAATATCAACAAAGATGCATCACAAGGCATGTCAAAACTGTTCATTGTATTAAGCATTCAAACATAACCAGACTTGTCCAATATTCATATCTTTATTTTATTTTTAAATAAATATTCATATCTTTCACTGGTACCTTGTTTATACCGTGAATGCATATAAACTAAGGACAATCTCACAAAACTACACTCATCTACCTTTCTCACTTAATAATTACTAACTTTCAAATTTTCTCAATGTACTCTATTTGTATTTGGTAATAAATGACAAAAATGCCCTTCATTAATTTTAGAATTTTCAAATAAAAAATGCCACTACTACTGTGAATTTTTCCTGAGTTCCTTTAATTGCTGTAGGGGTATTTTTTGTCATTTATTGCCAGAATAGAGTAAAGAGAGAATCTGAACGTTTAGCGTAGTTAAGTGAGAAATGTAGAAGTCAGTGTAATCGAGTAAAAAAGATGGCAAGGTCAGTATAATTTTGTGAGATTATCACTATAAACTATTCTGGAAACACCAAGTACCTGAGAGTTTGGAGGAATTGCAAAGTAGGAGACAAAGTGCAGACACAGTCGATGATAGTACTGTGCAGCTCATGCCAAGAGACTGCTGTAGATAGAAAATGCCAGCAGCTAATACCTCTTCACAACCAAATATGTTCTTGCTGCCTTCTGCATGTGCTTTTTTGATATGTTCCAACAAAGATTGTAGAGTTTTTAAACCCGGTCTTTGAGAAATGTTGGGATCCAAATCATTAGATTTCCAAGAAAGCTTCCCGAGAATTGCAGAAGCAATCAGCCAACGTAAAAGTTTTGATCCCAAAGAGTCCTCAGACAGCTTTTCATCAGAGATGACTTTGAAATGGAGAGATGATTCCTCACGCTGAAGCATTTGAGCCGAGTCTGACTTCAAAGCAGTAGAAATTGCCCACAAAATGAAACTTGAAAGCTTTTCTTGATTCTGTAAAGCACAACAAACAAGTAGTTTAATAGACATGCATCATGGCAACAAAGAATTTGTATTCAAAATCCAAAAGTAATAACAGTCCCAGGAGAGAGACCATGCTTAAAATTGCTACTGAAGGTGAGCTCATAAGAATGGTTTTGAGTCCAAAATCTGCAACACGGGTAGATCTTGCATCATCATCATGTACATTATTAACTGCTTCATATATTTGGAATAGGCCTTCCACTGACAGAGTTAAATGTGGCTGGTACATTTTCCTTTTATGAGATATCTTCATAGTTGACATCAATACTTCGAGAATTAGACTGACCAACTTAACATTTTCCTTCAATGACTTCACGCTACCAATAAAAAACTTGAACAGTTGAGAAGAAAGCTCCATGAGCTGCTCAAGAGCATATTTTTGTAACCACTCGGTAATGTTTCTGGACAGAACAACTTCATTCACAACCTGAATCGAAACACAAAGATTTAGTAGATATCTTCTAATAGATTCAATGGTGGGGCTTTAGACGAGACGAAAGGAATTAGAAAAGAGGTTGAAAAGCAAGTAATTACCTCTAATACCACAACCATCTGATTTAAGACAAATCTATTTTCATCTCCAGATATCCTCTCACCCAAGGCTGACAAAGCAGATGATAACCATGATAATATGCCACAGTGTTCAACTAAATAACGAGCCATCTTATGCAACTTAACTGATTTCTTCACAATCTGCATGTACATAAATAAGGTCATTAGTTATTGCTTCTACTTCATAAACTTACTTATTCAGCTCCAACAGAAGAGTGAGATTATGATTATACTTAGCTAACCAATCAAACAAGTATTTTGAGCTTCATAATCCCAAGGAAAGCAACTATATAAAGCGGCAAACAATCAAATGGCTCATGTATCACATTCGAAATTGGTATTTGAAATAAACCCAAGAATTCAACAATCTTCTATCAGCTACATACATCATACAGGGCTAGTATTTAAGTAAGGATTCTAAACTTGAGAATGATTGTATGGAACTAAATGACTAATGAATGGATTAAGAATGTGCTTTATGATTTATCAGATGACTAAAAGCATGTATGGTTTCAGAGTTTGGATTACCCTTCTACGGGTCTTAGTCAGGGTTCAAAGTCTTGGGGCACTTGTGTATATGTACGTATATAATTAAGTATATTGCTAAGCAAAATAAAAAGAAATATGGTTTGCAAGAACCAAAAAGAAATTGAAAGACCAATTCATGTAGGGAAGAAGCTATAGGTGACCATGAAAAAAACATTATCGAAATAATATTAGTATGGTTAAACTGATTGTGCAAACTGAACAATTGCGGTTTCTAAAATATTAAGGAAAAACTTAATTCAGTTTGAAACAACATTCTAACAATTAAACAAAAAAAAACTGAGTATCCCTGAATCAATACAAGTTATTTACGTGACCTCACCTCAAACTTGTTTAAATGCAGATTTACTTCATTGTGCCAATCAAAAAAGTAAATGGCTACAAGAAATGCTGCATAGATTCTTTTAGAAGGATTTGCTTGTAATAAATATGGGGTAGCACAAAACTCGTTTGGCAAAAGAGAAACAAATTAACTGCATGCTGGATATAGTACAACTGAGCCATCATAATAAACTTATTAAATACCTGAAGAATAAGTTCCTTTGACTCATTGTCTGACAGAGGAGAAACATAAAAACTCAGCAGAATCTCAACAATGTTGTTCCTGATGTATATTTGTGCATCATCATCTAAGTTCAGTCCCACATATAACAGGCGAAGTACCCATAACCTTTCTGCTTTGAAATTAACAGAGTTACTGGAGAAGAAGTTATTAAAAAATGGGACACTCTGCAAACAGAACCAAACCAATAACACAGGAGTCAATCATTGAGCAAATGAAAAGATTAGCAAAAATGTTGAATACAAGTATGCTGGGGACACAAAACATGTACCTTTGTATTCATCCTGGAAGAGTGCATCAAAAGCTTACTTAAGGTTGCATAGTGATCATTTGAAGGATCCAACAAAATGAAAGAGGTTTCTGCAGCAAAAAGAGCAACAATTGAAGGGATTCTCTGCCATGCCTCCTCTATACCATTTTGCACATATGTCAACAGAAGTTGAAGTTGCATTATGTCCTTCCTCTTTCGGCACTTCTGTTAAATATCCTTTTGATTAATGGACAAATTCAACAAAATAATACAACGATGTAAAATAATATTATTCAGTATTCACCACCATATGAAATAGAATATAAAATAAAAACTAGGTGCACCAAATGCCTAGCTAATGAGCAACATCTATGTGTCCCATGAACCCTTTGCTATAAATGTAAACTTATATACAGAACTTCTCAATAAAGATGCAAGCTTCATAATATGTGGCACATGTTTAGCTTCTTGATCGACATAAAAAAGTGGATAAGAATCCACCAAAATTTGAATAGACTAGGATACAGAAATTGCTGTGATGGAAGGGAGCATTATATTACCTCCAAAGCATTCTTAAATCTCCCAAGACATTCATAACTCAATTTTCTTATCTCGTCATCGGGTGAAGATAAGCTAATGAATGCAACAGCAAGCAGGCCAAGGCTAGCAAACTCAACTGGTTCGATATAACCAGCTGATAGACAATGAATCGAAAACCGCAATATGAAAACAGGGTCATATCGTTGCATTGTTCCATCATCATGAAGATGCATCTGCAAGCAACTCAATGAAATCAGTGACAGGAGCCACAGCCATGAAAGGGACAGAAACAGTTCAACAAAAACAACTTAATGAATTACAGATTAGATGTGAAGATAAATAAAAAAATACCTCGAGAATGTCCTTTCTGTCATCCAATTTAAGCTTGTCAGATGATGGTTGTACACCATTAGTGGTTCTATCATATGGAAAATATAGTACGGTTGATGCACATATTTTGGGGTCTACAGGAAGGTTCTCTCTAAATTGACTTTTTCGACGTTCTTCAATTGCTTCATTATCAACCCCGGCGTTAGAAGAAATATCCTGCTCCAGAGCCCGAAGTTTTCTGATTTTTAGAGCTGCACTTCCCCACAGGTAATCCATTTCAGCAAGCTTTTTGGACTCTGATCCATCAACAGACTCAATTTCATGCATCAAACTGTATATCTCCAGATCAACTTCTCCTAGAGTTGCACCATAGGAAGACAAAAGCAATGCATGCAGTTCTCCAGAATTTATGCCAATATCTTCTTCAGAATCAAAAACAGACTGGGCCTTAAATTGAAAGAATGTTCTGAGCAACTTGATGACTTCCAACTGCCTCTTGTATGGCTCGGTTGTTTCCAGATTGTTTTCACTATCTGTTGCATTTTTACTAGTACAAGGGATAACGAGTGATCTTAATATGCTGGACATAGGCCTCACAAATGCACCAATCTGAGAACAACTGGATGATTTCGAGAGAGAAATAATGGTAGGGGCAAACTGAGAGTGGGCAAGTAGCAGCTGAAGATAAGGAATACGTGAAAAGTGGCCATCCGATAAAGAAGTCAGAATTCTTTGGAGCATTTTCAAGGTCATAGGATCCTCAAATCGGTAGAGAAGAGAAAATCTCAACAATTGTTCAAGAAAGGGAATAGATTGTAATTCAATGAGATCATCACGTATCTCCATTACTATTCCAAAAATACTTCTCAGAATGTAGGCTTCCAAATATTTGTACAATGACAAAGCATCAGCATTCTTTTCCTTTCCAGAACCATCAGGGATGCAAGGAAATTTCTTCACCATGTTATGCCAAGTACTTACCAAAAGATTCAGAAAAGACATTCTTGCAGATGCATCCTCGTTAGATCCCTTTGACAGATTGGGAATCTGATTATCTTCTGGAAATAACAACGTCCGACAAAGCCATAACTTTGCGACAACCCTAATGATTAGGTTAAATATCTGATTTAGGGTATAAGAATCCACTTCACCTAGATCACAGTCTAGAAGCCCGTCACATGCAACAGAATGGCGGATGATGGAATTGAACAGATTTACTCTCTTTTTCATCTTCATTGAACCTCCACTGAAGTAGAAGTGATACTGCAACATATGAATTGATTTCCCAAGAAGACTATCATTGACAAGATTCAGAAATTCTTTACTGGATTGTGGCAATATTTTCCCATGCTCCTGAAATTTCTCTTCAGACACGAAGCTCTTCCACTGAGCAAAACCTTTTAAGAGAATGCCTGAATAAAAAGAAGGTATTTCTCTAAAATGGTCGTGATGCTGTTTGCCATATTTCATGAATACCGTGTTCATATATGACAGAGCCACAGGCAGAAGCATCATGAAGTCCTCCTCGGAAGAAGAATTGTTCATATTACTTACAAGTAATTGCCCGGAGACTGATAAATGCAAGGAGCTTGTCTCATTGAGATAATACAGTAACTTGGCCTTAGTCACGCTGGTCTTGTGAATGGAATGAGAAACTATTTCTAAAGGAGTACTCGTTATAACCCTTAACATTGCCAAACTTAAGGGATGAAGATGTTGGTGCAGCAAACATTTCTGTCTGTACACAGCAGTAACAGCTTCCAGCAAACATACATATGCTGAATCTAGTTCCAAAGAAGTGGCAAACTTAAAGACCTCTACATATATATCCTCAATAATGTTACAATCAAAAGAATTCTCATTCATTCCCCAAAACATATCATAGGGTACTCTTTCTGTAACTTGCTGCTCCATATAACCAGATAGAACTCTGAAAGCACCACCGGCAATAGAAAACCCAACAGAAAGAGCTGAGATCTTGCATGAACCCGTACTTGCCAAGTCATTCTCGTTAACTTCACGAATCATCCAATTCACTAATTTAAGAACCTCAAATGGGGATATAAAATGAAGCAAATTGTGAATAGCATAAAATATTGGGAGTATAGCCATCAAATCTTTAGGTTCACTACACATAACAAATATGTCCTTAAGTTTTGCAAAAATCCTTTGTACAAGACCATTAAGAGGCTTCACTATTTGTGTGTTACCAACATGTTCAGCACTGGGTTTATGATTTTGAGAGCTCCACGAAGAAAACAAGTAGCCAGAAGCTGTCTTCAACATGTCTGATATATGATGATCTAATTTATGAATTCTCTGCCCAGATAAATTAAGCAAAGTCTCCAAATTATCATCTAAAGTTCCTTCTAATTCCTGATTATAGTCCAAAGGGAATATCAACGACTCTATCACCACAGGATGACAAAAGATAGTTTCAGCCACTGCATGAACATCTTGCACCGACACGAGGACCTCAGAACTTGAGACATCATCAATGTTAGGTTTCAACCCCAACAGCTGAGCCAACATATGATCTACAAGAGTAAAGCAAATCGCAGACAGTTGTTCGAATTCAAATGTAGATTCTTGTATACAGTATGATCGTATCTGATGGATCCAAAACAGCACAAGCCGTAGATAGGAGATGAGACAATCGGTTCTACATTCAGATAGTTTAGCCACAAGTAACTCCTGTATTTGCGAGGGATCCAATGAATCAATACCTATGATTGCAGGAAATAGCACATGGAAAGGTGTCTGCTTCAGGAAAAAGCTAAATGCCTCAACAGCTTCACTTGCATCATAATTTCTGTTACATTTCACTTCTTTGGCATGTAAGGAAAGAGGAGGGGCCCCACAAGTATCGTTTTTCTTGCCATCAGAATGAAACATAGATACAGTCATTTCAAGAGCAGGGAAAAAATATTTGGGCCACAACTTAGATACACCAGCAAGATGACTTTGCTCAACAGAGAACATTGATGATAAGACTGAGATAGGAACTCCAAGAAGGTTCCGTGAAATCATCAGAACTGATGGGAAATTTTTAACTATATCTTCAGGTGTTGTACAAATGATTGAGGAAGAAAAAGCTTTAGTTATTCCAACCATTTCACAACCATCATTCTCCACCAATCTTTCCACTTCACTAAGCATGTCAGCAAAAGAACTATCACCAGCCCCAGCTTTCACATCACCAAATGAAATACAAATTTGCTGATGTGATATCCTCTGGGAAAAGAGCAATAAATTCTTCAAAGGCCTCCACTCACATGACAAATCCTCAGAGCCAAGGGCTTTCTCAGACATCAAAATCGATTCAATCAGAGCAGACAATAACCCTGCATCCACCTATAAAAATTCAAAGCTTTCAATACAGTGTTTAAGAACGGTAGCAACTCTACGCTTAAGCAATAACCTAAAACGCATACCTGTATTTGTAAAATATATTTTAATGTATTGCATACATAAGAAGACACCAATGTCTTCTGACAAACTGTAAAGACTCCAGATTCAGAACTAAGCAACTTTAGACAATTCTGCAGAACACGGATGATGAGAGGACTAAAATCAGGTGAGGCATCTGCCAATAAAGCAAAGAAAAATCCATTAGGCTAGAAAATAACCATCATAATCAGTTATAATACATGTCATCAAGGACAAGATGAACTAAGTTAGCAGTGAACTCTCTTATTCAAAAACCAATGTTTGATAATAATGGGAATGAAACCTTAGTGATCATCAACAAAGATAAATAAGATCTATTTAGTCAATGTGTTCATAGACCATTAGATATTTGCATAGCTTGAAAAAATACAAGTATATCAAAATAGATTAAAAAAAAATGTTAATACCATGCACCAATTTCTGATATTTTAAAACTTAAGTACCCCACATCCATATTGAACAGCTCACACCGATCAAAAGGCCATGATATTTAATATGTATAACACAATTACGAAGCAGTTTACAAAAGCAAGGCATGAAGATAAAACTAAATATTGCACAGAAATTGAACTATCAATTACCTTTTACACCTTTCAAACAGTATGAATAACATCTGACAACATCCCAATGTTTGAATAAATTATTCCCAACTGCTGAAACAGCATCACATAAGAATGGGATGAGAACTGAAGTCAAGCTCTGCAACACTTCCACCGCTTGGTCCTCAAGCAAAGACGCATCTACACTATAACCTGGTAAAAATATGAACCATGCACTGATCTCATGAAGGTTTCTGTCAAATGCACCTGTGCTTAGCATAGCCGCGCGTGCAAGATTATAAGCTTGATGCTGTACGTCATTGACTGGTGAAAGAATTAACAAGTTAATAAATGGCTGCAGATGCTTGTACATCAAAGGTGGGATTTTAATGGGAATCCCGCTTCTCGGAGACCATCTAATGTACTCAGCAATCAAAGACAACAGAGAGTGTTGCAAAGTAAGTGGCAGTGCTAAAGCTTTGCCAAGGAGATTTGTAAAAAAATCAAACGATCCCTCCAACACAGTAGGCATAGTCCTCTGCACAAAAAAACAAATGCATGTGACATTGTTGACTGAAACTAAATTTAAACAAAATCGTGTATTCCATCATGTTGGTACATTTATCATTTTTAGTTTTAATCATACAGAATTAACAGAGGTTATCCATAAAGTATTGGAGAACATTAATCATTGAGAGGATGTTACTTACAAGATATATTCGGAGAGCATCAAGCAACTTAGAGTGGAAGTATATCTCTGCGTCTTCTAGGGTAGAAAAGGACTCGGAAGATGGGCTTAAACCCCAAATCTCCACAATTCCACTCGTCAGATCCTTCCCACTATCCAACTCCTCGGTGCTATGTATGTCAACAGCTTCATTGGTTTCAGATAAAACCACATCGTGGGTAGAACTTATTCCACCTATAATTATATCAGTATCCTCATTATTAACATCTGTTTTCAATTTTTTTATACCTCTGCCGCTATGTGAAGGAAAATGTTCCGACTCTGCTGTTCTTTTCATTGGCAACTCGTGACTTTTGGATTGACTACTTAAAGAAGAAAGAACAGTCAATAAGACTTGAGGATCGGAGAGAAAAGTTCGGACTTCATTTAGAACTTCTTGCTTGAGAGATGTCCAACTTTGCATTGTTTGACAGTTGGAATATGAGTTGTGGTTTAAAGCATTGACAAAAGCATCCAACAACTTTAGTGCCTCCAAAAGAAGCCGTAAAGTCCCGTTCTTTATGAGCAAATCAGAGTGAAGCAACCCCTTATTGCTCACAGATCGACCAAAGGGACAAAGGCATATAGATTTCATAATATTCTGCACATCCACAGAATCAAATGAAGGTGGATAAGGATTATGAGAAGCAAGGAAATCAAATGACATGCCGGTGCCCACTGTCGAAACAAAACTTGCAGCCAGAGAAACAGTAGCAAACCTGCAAGTACTTCAGTCACTACAAATATACAAGAATAAAAGAAATATAAATAGAAACGAAAACTTATTGTAAATGTGATGTTAGAGATGAATCTGACCAGGATGGTGATGAATGGTCTTCAAGGTTGTAAGGGAACTCTTCCATGTAAGCTGAACCAAAAGCAGGCCTCCCCTTAACTAGAGTCAAAAGAAGATCTCTATGGTAAGTAATATCTGTTGCTTTCAGTTTCTTCATGAGGTCCAAAAGTCTCTTCAGATTACCCCTTAGGTGTCTCTTGGAATCAGGCATCAACCCATTGGAAGGATTGGTGCAGACACTTAGTAGAACAATATACGCCAGTTCCGCAGCAGGCCCACCATTCTCCCTCCCAGATATGCTCACTAACTGTTCCAAAGTAACGCTACCAAAGAGAACACTCCGAAGACCAGGGGGAACCAATGACTCCTCAACCAAAATCCTATCTCTTAATGTTGACAAAACATAAACAACAGTCTCATCATCATCATTCCCGATTCCCCTGAAGACACCAGAATACATTTCTTTCTGCTGTAGGTACCATCTCAACAATCCAGGTTTCCCAACCTCCAAAAATGACATTGCATACCCCACAAATGACTTCCTCGTCGAGTCCTTCAACTTCTTCTCGGATTTCTTCCGTTTGTACTCAGCAAGCTTGAAAAACGCTGGCAGCTTAAAATCAAAGTTCTTAGCAACCTCGGCAGCCAAACCAGAACCGCGCCTAACAATCGAAGCCAACAACATAAGCGCTGCCTTTTGTCTCTTTGGTTCCTTACTAACCAGTTCCTTGTTAACATCCCCCAATTTATCTTCGATAAGCACCCGAGCAAACTTGTCAAGAACCCTACTAATAGCCACTCTTTCTGTACCATCTTGCAAGTATTTTCCATCTGGGTGGCTCAGAATAGCAAATATCAGTGAAATCACATAATGTAACCCAGGCTTCCCATGGCGAACCTTCCACGCCTCTAGAAGCTCAGAGCAGTTAGCTGATGTGCGTACATAGAGTTGGAGCAATTCTCCGCCATTATCTCCTTTTAGAATCCTGACAAACTCCTTGGTAGCATAGGAGCAGAGCTTGATTTCGATTGAAATGACATTGTGCAGCAGTTCTCTGAGTTTGGCTTCATGGCTTGATGTTGGAACCACCACTCCTGGAATAGTTTCCCTCTCGACCTCGCTCTCATCACTATCAACCATAACTAACTGATGCAAAATGTAGGGTTGATTTAATGTTTTGAGAGACAAAAATTTGAACTTTCAGAGAAGAACTACGAACCTGAATCGTAGCGGGTGTGGGCTGAGCGCTGGTCGGAGAAGCAACAAGAACAGAGAGGAAAGGTGGAGACTGCTAGGGTTTATGTGTTTGGGGTTTATGCAATTTAATTTTTGGAGCTAAAATTTGTCCTGATTTTAACTTTCTAAATATTTATCGATAAATCATTACGTAAATGGTGAAAAAAAAAACTATTATTAACATAAAATCGTAAAATAAACAAATTTATTGACACGTAATTAAATAACTCAGTGGGTGAAAAATCTAATTAATAATTTTCAAAAGAAACGTTGAAACTAATCGTTATAAATATTTGAAAAAGATCGTAAGCATAATAGGGCATTTGGTCTAGTGGTATGATTCTCGCTTTGGGTGCGAGAGGTCTCGAGTTCGATTGTTGAAATGCCCATGTTGTTTTATTTTTATATATCGAGTCGGGTTTCATCACTGCCTCAACATGAGAAAACAATGGGGTGTTTGGTCTAGTGGTATTATTCTTGCTTTGGGTGCGAGAGTTCTTGAGTTGAAT
>JAYMSU010000683.1:0-12582 GCA_036897765.1 Erodium chrysanthum | reverse complement strand
GCCACCCGCCGAAAATGCCGATTCAGCTTCGCCGGAGGAGTTGCGTCTCGCCGAGTCGTACAGGTCAGTGCCGGGTCATGCTTGGCACACCTTCCTCAAAAACCTATGCTCCTCTTCCTCTTCCTCCTCCTCTATCGGGATAGCCTACGACGTCGTCGCTTGGCTCCAGAAGCACAACCTCTGCTACTCTTACGAATTGCTCTACTCGATTCTCATTCACGCTCTGGGACGCTCCGAGAAGCTGTACGAGGCGTTTCTGCTCTCCCAGAGACAGTCGCTGACGCCATTGACCTACAATGCCCTAATTGGTGCTTGTGCTCGCAACGACGACCTCGAAAAGGCCCTAAATCTGCTTTCCAGGATGCGGCAAGATGGGTACCAATCGGATTTAATAAATTACAGCTTGATAATCCAGTCGTTGACACGCACCAACAAGATTGATGCTTCGATTTTGCACAAGCTTTACTCGGAGATCGAATCCGATGGGATTGAGCTCGATTGTCAGCTCCTGAATGATGTAATAGTGGGTTTTGCCAAAGCTGATGACCCAACCAGCGCTATGCATCTTCTGGCAATGGCACAGGGCAGTGGCTTGACCTTGAAAACCTCCACCCTTATCTATGTGGTATTAGCATTAGGGAATTCTGGTAGGATTGAAGAAGCTGAAGCACTTTTTGCTGAGATGAAACAAGGTGGGTCTAAGATGAATTCTCGGGCTTACAACGCACTTCTCAGAGGGTATGTGAAAAGGGGTTCTTTGAAAGAAGCAGAAGCTATTGTGTCTGAGATGGAGGGGAATGGGGTATCCCCAGATCAGCTCACTTACAGTCTTCTTATTGATGCATATGCCAATGCAGGAAGGTGGGAAAGTGCAAGAATTGTGTTGAAGGAAATGGAAGCCAGCACCGTGAAGCCAACTGCATTTGTGTATAGTAGAATCTTGGCTAGCTATAGGGACAAAGGGGAGTGGCAAAGGTCCTTCCAAGTATTGAAGGACATGAAGAGTAATGGGGTGCAACCTGACAGGCATTTTTACAATGTGATGATTGATATTTTCGGGAAGTATGATTGCCTTGATCATGCTATGTCTACTTTTGAGCGAATGCTGTCGGAGGGGATTGAGCCTGACACGGTCACATGGAATACGCTGATAGATTGTCATTGTAAATCAGGCCGTCATGAACGAGCAGAGGAGATGTTCAGGGAAATGCAAGAAGGTGGGTTTGCTCCCTGCGCAGCGACTTATAATATCATGATTAATTCTTTTGGAGAGCAGGAGAAATGGGATGGAGTGAAAAATTTGTTGGGGGAGATGCAGAATCAGGGATTGATTCCCAATACTGTGACATACACCACACTTGTTGACATTTATGGTAGATCAGGAAGATTTGAGGACGCAATGGAATGCTTGGAAACCTTGAAGTCTGGGGGATTGAAGCCGCCATCAACTATGTATAATGCTTTGATTAATGCCTATGCACAAAGGGTAAGTTGTTTCAGAACATTGAAATAAGCTGTGTTTTCCATACATTTTTAGCAACTTTAGGAGGGATATAAGTGGTTAAATGATTCTACCAGCATATATACATGTGTATTTAAGCATTACTGTCTGGTAATCTTACTCATATTACACCTCTGATTCAAGTAGTAGTCAAATTATCTTATCGTGGGTGATATTTTTTCACTGACCATTACCTTTCATCCCATGTTTTGTCAGGGTTTGTCAGAGAATGCTGTAAATGCATTTCGGATCATGTGTGCAGATGGCCTAAAGCCCAGTATTTTAGCTCTCAACTCATTAATCAATGCTTTTGGTGAAGATAGACGAGACGCTGAAGCATTTGCTGTGCTGCAGTACATGAAAGAAAATGTATGTTGGTTTTCAGTTCTCATAGTTCTAGTACTTTGTTATATTGCTATAAAGTATTTCATACATGGCTACATACGTCTTTATCAATTATTTGTGGTTGCAGGACTTAAAACCAGATGTCATTACATATACCACACTTATGAAAGCTTTGATACGGGCCGATAAGTATAATAAGGTATTGATTTTTTTTTTATACTGCGAATCAGATCAGACATAAGCAGCTGCAACTTCTCATTATCTAGTTGATCTTGTGTGGGCTTTTTGTTTATGTACATGGCATTTAGCTTTAATGTGACTCCTCTGGTTGCTATAGAGATAAGGTTCTTGTAATTTTCTTGTATGCCAATGCTTCTTTAGTGAGTACTGCATCAACTATGAAACAAAAAGTCTTAAGACAGCTTATATGGTGGAGCTATTCTGAAGAGCAAATTAATAGTAATAGAGTTCTAGTCTCAAAGTTATCTTGAGTTGTGTCCCCAAGGGGTATGACTTTTGTGGTGGTTCAACACCATTTTCTATATCCAAAGAGTCAACTATGAAATTCCCAGATCACTTATGTTTGGATGAACTGAAGCTTGAGCATACATGATTAGCAACCTATTTCTGACCATTATCCAGTTACCCCCAAAGGGCCTGAGAGTTCAAGCTCATGCAATTAAGCAAGTGATAGCTGAGCCCCTACGACATCTGGCATCCACGGCTAAGGGAAATTCCCAAACCCGGAGGCTTAGCAAGGGCCCAGCTGTATTTGGGCCTATCAAGCCAAAGATATACCTATCCCTAGTTGGTATGGGTGAATCTCTAAAAGTTCGGGATGACCTCCAGAAACCGTCAGAGCACATGGCACCTTATTATAGAGCCTATAATACAGGATGGTTACAATTGACACTCTATTGCTTTCTTTCATCCAATACCTTTTAGTTACTGAACCTAGATTTAGAGTTAGAATGAGTGACTTCATATTGGTCAATGTCAACCGCTGGACATCTTAGATACTCCCCTAGTTGGTTCACTATTCTCGGAGCTAGGAGTAGGACATTATGCTCATCCCTTGAACATTTTTAGGTCCTAACCGGACGTTTTGCATGTAATCGTGTATTGTTGTGTTGTAAGCTAATCTTTCATGTAGTGGTTATAAATAGCGTAGTAAATGTAAACTAATTTAAGAATACAGTATAGTAGGTTGGTCCATTACAATTTGATGAGTCACTTTTGTCTTACCAAATACTCCCTCGGTTCCAAAATAAGTGTGTACTTTATCCATACAAAATCTTCCAAAAGGAGTGTCCACTTTTGTTGGTAAGTTAGCTATGCATAAAGTGTCACTAATGCCTCTAGTTTGTTAAAGCACATAGGGGATATGAGGTAGACTTCATTATTGCGTTGGAGTGAGTATATGCTTACACAACAGTCTGAAACCAAATGGTCGAATCTTTAAGTAAAAAAACAAAAGAAATTGAACAAGAGAAATGGCAGTGTAGTAGTTGTTGCTTGATTTCAGCTTATGTATATAATATAATTTGGATTTCAGGTTCCTTCAGTGTATGAAGAAATGATTTTGTCTGGGTTAACTCCAGACAGGAAATCTAGAGCTATGTTACGGTCAGCCCTGAAATACATGATGCACTCACTGAAATAGTTGACAAACACCAGTGTTCAAAGCAAAGTTCAACATTAACACTCCTTTGATCTACTCAGATTGTTCTGTTCCAGGTACTGCCTCCCATCGAAATAGACACTTATTTTTTTTTATTAATACTGTCTAGATCGTGCTTTAGGGGATTACAAGTTTATTTGACTCGCTATTTACTATTTTACTGCTTGAAATTTTGCAGGAAATATCCATTCGGGAAGCAATTCAACTACAAGGGCAGTAATGTTCTGAAATTCAGGCGCAGACATTCAAAATCGAAGAACAAAAACTAAAAGAATCAACATACTTTTAGGTTGTAAATTATTTTTCTCACAAGCATGGCGTAAGTTATACATGTCAATTGTTATTATCATGTTCATTATCAATGCTGTTGTTAGTTGTATAAGTCCTGTATTGCCAAGTTTTGGCACATTTCATTTCCAGGTTCATCAAGTATGTATACATTGTTTTTGGATTGATGAAATCTCTAGCCTCCTGTTTCCATGTTCTGAATCTAAAACTAGTCAATTCTGGCACTTGGAGCAAAAGATATGCTACAATGAATAAGAGCACAGTTACAATTGTAGAATTCTTTTGAAAAATAAGATGAGCCTCTCAACCACAATCAATCAATCAATCAAGAATATAAATTCAGATCGGTACTGCAGAAACAATAGGTCTATTACACTTACTCTTGGAAATTCTGGAACAAAACATGAAAAACAAAAGCACTGAGGACAACAAGAAGAGCCTGAAATAAGTTCTTATCTCTTGCATCCCAAGCTCAAGGACCTCCATTTTCTTCCCATATCGACTGCTCCTCTCTATCAAGTACCCTTCAAGATACTCATCTATGGACACCCCCTTGTCCAAATTGCCCACAAAGGCCTTGGGATGGATCTCAGCCAGTTGGTGCGGCCCCAATATGAACATTGTTACAAATGCAGCAGACCAATCATTCAAAACCCTCTGCAAATCAATAACATGAAATACTTTAGTAATGGTGTAATGCAGCATTGGGGGGAGGCTTTGGGTAAAAATGGAAAATTTCAGCCATACATTGAAGGTGGTGGAATCAACGGGATTGAACATTTTGAAGCAGTCTTTTGTTGAGGCTTCTCCGTCTCCATATATCTGCCGGTCCAACATATGTGTAAGCACAATGAAGGGTCGATTTTGGTACGAGAAATTAATTTTATTTCACAAACCTCAAAGGTGAAAGCCATGGGCACTCTTAAGACATCGTACATGTAATCCGTTGCTGTCCCGTGTGCTAGATATCTACAATTTTATCGTGCGAAATTTGTGGTTAGAAATAAAAAAATATATATATACATAAGTAAATTAAATAAAACCATAGGCTTGATACCAAAAAGATATAAATATATTGAATTCATGGAAAGAAATACAAAGAAACAGATGTGTTCAAATGATAATTTAAATTTCCCGTTGGCACGCTTTTTTGCACCCTAGAAATTATCCCACCAAAGCAGAAAATCAGAAAGTTTTAGAACCAAAACTTGTAGATACACATACCACATTTGCCAAAAGTCTCTTTAAGAACCCTCTATAATCTGAATTAATGTTTTTTTACACATAAATGCAAGATTTAAAAGGCAAAACAAAACATTAAATTTAACAACTCAACCCATGGCAGTTCAAAAAATATAGCATGCAAACTAGGATAGTCATATGTATTATAGCATAAGTTTGGGTGTAATTTAAGTAGAGATCATCAATTCTCAGTAATAAGTAGCAATACATACCCAACAGAGCCTCCACCAGATCCAATCATGCAACGGTGTTTGCAATGAAGATTGTTCAGTTCTTCAAGTAACATCTTCATCCGGTGTGTAGACAATCCTTTGGGGGTTGTGTTTTTATGGTCATATGGCATAAACAGTGCCTGAATTAACACAAATCAATACAAGTGTAGACAGGTAGGGATCCGAAATAAATAATATCAAACCTTAAATCTTTAGCTTACACTCATTGTAACTCACCTCCATTCCGGAGTGCACATTGACCCATATGTGTGGCTCAAATGAAAGGGCAATTTTCCGCATTATTTGAGATTCAGGTTCACTGAAGGGAGCACTTCCAGGATTTTCTTCATATGGATCATAATCCTATTGAGTGACGAAACAGCAAAATTAAGAAGGAAAATAAAAATAAAGTCCAAGACTTGTTTGATAGATAGTGCACGTATTTATGTAACAAAATATTATGAGAGAATGCCAATGGAATACATATTGTCCTACACAACTAAAAGATCTTAAGGATAACTAACAAGACACCAAAGGTACTATAGGGAAGAAACTAACATATAAATATGAAAGTCATAATTTTCAAAGAATCACGTGGTCAACAATGCTAATTTCAATATGAAATACTAGAAGTATATATTTTGAATTTGAAAACAGTTACTTCTCTCCCCATTCCAAAATAAGTCTCCACTTTCTCTAAGAAAAATTGTTCAAAAACGAGTGTTGAGTGTTCACTTTCCTTTTTAGTATGTCCGTTATCTATGAGTTGATCCTCTTAGCGATATTAGAGCACATACGGGTATATTGGGGGAAAGTCAAATACTAAATAACTTATCCTTAATCTTACAAACATAGAAAAGTGGGCAGTTATTTTCGAGTGGATGGAGTTCATGGTAATAAGAATATTGTAGATCAATGCGGGATTTAACAATTATCTAAGTTTGGGAACTTCCATATGTGGTATAAATATACTGATCCTTGGGAATGACACATGCCCCCATGATATGTTTAGTTATATGCATCTTGTATCAAAGGTAAAGAGTATGTAATAGGTTTTCAGTAAATTTAATGAATTGCACAATAAACCTTCTCCTTTTTGCCCCAATCTACACTCCAATTCCGGTTGAGATCAACTCCTCTCCCTGCCAAAAGTATGTGAACTTGAGCATTTGAGTATCTGACATCATTTTCAAGCTATGATAAAGTAATCATTCAAATACTGAAAAAATGTCATACCATTTCTTCTCTCACACTTATCTCCAGCTTCAACGCGCCTGCGGCCATTTAAATTTTCCATTGGTACTATCTGAAATATCACGAGATATTAATACTTAAATATTCCAGTTCTCACAAAAATGCTCAAGTCGAATCATCAAAGTTGGCACTTTCAGGTGCCTGAGTGGTGGTAAATACACACTTTCAGGTGCCGGTGATTAGCACATTTTACAAGGAAAATTTGACTACAAAAAAGTAACTGATGGTCTGTCTAGTTATTTGCCAAGTGAAATCTGACCCCATTTCTTTTTGTTCAACATTTTATGGAGAGAGCAATTCACAACTGTTAGCCACTATACAAGATAAATTTCAAATTTCATAAATGGCTCAAAATGATTTTCTTCCCACCTCCAATATTTTCTAATTACATTTTTAAAATGATGAGCTCAAAGTTTAATTGAGTTATTGGTGAGAACCCAGTCCAGTGAGAGTTGTTACCTTTATGACAAGACGGTCAAGGGTTCTGTTTAAGGAAACCGAGTCCATGTTTGGCAAAATCTGTTCTTGACTTAGAATTGACAAGATCCGCAAGGCAAGTTCAGATGTAATGAGCTCCCTCCCATGCTGCCCAAAACTCTGGAAGACAAGGAATTATCTGTCAAAAAAACCAGCAATTACCGACCTGAGATGGTATATCCACCACGTGTTAAATCAGAAACGTCCCGAAGTACACTGCCATGCTCATACTTAATTTAGGTAGAAATTTCTAAGGATGTAGGAACGTTTCTTTTTTGGACAAATGAGGCCTAGTAAAAAAAAACTCCTTGTATGAGATCCTAACATCTGTACATGAACTGAAAACACCTACCAGGAGGATCCTAAACTTTGCCTTGTCATTGCTAGCTTTCCTATTGTGGGAATAAGTAACGACTGAAACCTCCGCATTGTAGCCTTGATTTGCAGCTCTAATTGTTTCCAACTGTTCAAGAAAAAGTTGAAATTAAAGCCCGATTTTGTGCACGCTGACCAATTAGCTGAAGGAAGAAATCACTTACAGTGAGTTTATCAGGATGTCGTCCCACCATAGCCTTTACCTCTTTCATTATACCATCACTGCAATATACATGGGCAGAAAAAATATTAATCACTTCACTCAATGAACATTAAGAAAAGGAACCAAAGCCATTGATTGCCAAAATTAAGCTTGATTCCAGATAAATTGGAATTGAAATCACATAAGAATTTGGGGGATTGTGTTAATCTCAGCCTAATTACAGTCAAGTTTGCCAGAAGGTAAATTAGAAAACACCAAATCCAGGACCAGAGTTCAATTTTCTCACCATTTCTAACCAGCCAAGCAGGGTCAAGAAATCACTAACACAAAAATAAAAATCTAACCTTTTTTCACAGGATACACAGATACAAAACAGAAACTGCGAATTCGAAGCTACCCATTAACCCAATCAACACAAAAATGAGAACCCAGAAAACAGAAACAGCAATTCCAGAACGAAGAGGGACGATTCAATAAAAGAAAAAAAGAATGACCTGGAATGGTAAAGATCTGGGTTGATGAGCGTTGTAAGAGAAGGGGTGGAGCGAACAGCATGAAGAGAAGAGAAAGCTTGCAGCAAGCAAGCGAGCGCGAAGACGAGGGAACGGAGGAGACAAGCCATCGTCAAGAGACAAGCTTCCGATTTAATTTCTGAGGAATTTCGCTCTTGTTTTCTGCATCTGTGTTCGGACAAAGAAGCGATAAAGTCGCAGTTTGCAGACTACAATGATGGGGAGAGAGACGATGGTGGGTTTGCAATTCGGCAACTGGCATCTGATTTTTCCTTCCTCCACTTTCAACGGTCCAACTCACAGAACCGGCACCTATTCAATTATGCTTCAATTAATTTCTCAATTTTCTCATTATTAATTTTAATCTATTAAAATAGATACGTCTCTGACTTGTTTTCGTTCGTTGCCTTGGTTGTGCATTATTGTTGTTCATGGTTGATACAAGAAAACATAAATAAAATAATGGTAAGAAAATGGGATTTAACTTTGATTACGACATTTGCGAGTTGTTAGATGTCATTCTTCAATTTCAGATCCGATGGGTTAGAGGAAGGGTAAACAAGACCGTTCATTCAGTGGTGATAGAGACGATCCGACTAAGGAGCTCTCATACATGAGAGGCTTATGATCCCGTTTTGACTGGCCCACGTCTTATCAGAGAACATGCAGAATTCTTAAGGTTTCTATTCCACGTCTTGTCAGAGCTCGTGGAATAGAATTGGAAACTACTTGTAGGTTCAAATTAGTTACCAACTAAACCGGGCTTGAGGCTCATTAATCACATGCTTGGGACAAATAAGGCAAGCTCATCCTGTATAGGTTCAAAGACTATAGACCCAAGCATAAAGGCAACAAAGCTGCTTAAAATCAATTAGCTTTTTTCATTAACCATTCAAGATGTGATATATGAGTTTTAAATTCTCATTCACTCATTGCCCGCATAGAGCTCTTGAAATAACATTACAAACATCCCATATGAAAAAACAAGTAAATATAAAGCTACATATTTCCTAAACTTTTTGAATATGTATTGTCAAAGCTTGTATGGTTATTAGAAGAACAGTCTTGTAAGGGATAATTTTTTTCACACCTTTGTATGCTCTGCCACACCATCTTCCTCTCTGGCTCTTTTCTTACCTTCCATTGAGTGAAGTTTGAAGACATGGTTTTTCCCTTTGAGGTGCATCTTGAATGTAGTGTCATCAGTGCACCAAATCTTACACAATCCACAGTATTTCTGCGTCTTGGCTATCTCTTGCCCATTTTTCTTTGCAAATTCGGCCTTTTGGTGCTTCTGACCAGCCAAGTGCTGGCCATAGGTATCTTTGTTAATGCACCAAATGCCGCACAATGTGCACCAAATACGTTTGTTCGCTACCTCACGTCCATGTTCCTTACCAAGCTCCAGCTCCTTCACTCTGGCCTTGTGCTTGTGACCTCTTATGTGCTCCCTATAGTTGTAGGAGCCCGAACAGGGAACTTGACATATCTTGCAAAATAAATTGTCCTCCTCCTTTGTAACCATCTCTGTGTCAGGCTTTGGTGGTCGAGGTGGCAGGCTCCCGACACTACTAGCTTTGGCTGGTGTCACTCCCTCAAGGGTTTGGACTGCATATGATTGTGTCCTTGTATCAAGACTTTGACTTGGGCTGGAACTTGAATCTGGAGATTGTGCCTGAATCAGCCAAGTATGGTAACTCTAAATCAGAACAATGACAGAGTTATGAAGTTTGCTACATATTTTGTGACAAGAGTTTACATCAAACTACAAGTTCATTATGTCAGAATCTAAAGAGCAAAAGTAAGCATGCTACAGTTGACACATCTAAATTTCAGAGACACTCATCAAATATCAATTAAACATAACAATTCAGCATCAACCAAGCTGTGTTTGAAGTAGTGTATATAACGACATAAACAGTTGTATTTGAAGGCAAACCTTTGTTTGCAGTGGCAAAAGGTGTTCCTCGTCTTGCTGTAGCTGCAACATGGCAACCTTACGCCGATATGCCAGCTCTCTCTGAATCGCCAGCTCCACAGTCATAATATTGCCCTTACTCCTATCACTCATTTTTTTCCATCCAAAATGTCCTTCACCTATAAGTTCCTGCAGATTGCATTTGCAATTCAACTATAATGTAATATTTTTGTACAAGTGGTTTATATACAAGGCTCGCCCACATACAATTACACGAAATTCCAAAATTTTGCAATGGACAATGTGTTACAGAAAATGCTCTAAATTGTTGAACTGCATAAATCAACAAGGAATAGCTAAATATAAAGGTTAGAGCCACAAGCAACCAGCAAAGTTGACCTTTTATATGTCAGTGTATATATAAGCCTCAAACGACGAATGGAGACCGTACATTTATTTTATTTTATCAGCTAAAATCGATTTTCTGTAACAAGACTAAGATATCCAAGGAGGGAGACCAAAGTATGAGACAAGATACAAACTGCCGAGGCAGAGGAAGAAGCCTCAAAAACCTTGAGGAAAAAACGAGAAATTGAGAAAGACTACATACCAAAGCTAGAACAGAAACACATTTAATCAACTCAATAAAGTGTTATCCCTAATCCATTTGGGCTTTTCTCTCTATCATCAACAAACAAGATGCAGATATTATTTCTATATAAAGAATTAGCTATAGAGTAAAACATCAATTAGTACAAGCAAAATAAACAATAACATCATTTCCCATTGTCCACATATTACAGTTGTTCATCTGGAATTAAATTTGAGGAACGTTATCATATTAAGACCTAGCCTGAATCAGAGCCCCATTTACCCAAAGTATATATAAATCCACTACACATAATCGAACTTAAGGTGAGCAAGAAAATGAATACACAATAATTAAAGAAGAAATCAAAGACATAGCGGTAAAAAAAAAAACACAACTTTAGGCTAAATGTAAAATGATCAAGCACATTTTTTAGTTGCCCTGAATATAAGTGGTAATATAAATGTAAAATGAGTAATGAAAATAGAAATGATAAGTTTCAACATGGATACAGAGATACTGATTTAACAAAACAAATGATCCCAAGAGCCCACAACCAAAACACACAAATAATCTAACTAGGAGAGTGCAGAGATTAAGGTACCAGATCAGAGACTGAGCTCTTTCTTTTTTCTTGAAAATGGGTATTTAGGAAATGCTTACCTGAAGCGAAGACGGGAAGAGATGGAAGAGGCACAGTCACGGAGGCTTGACTTTGAGTGCGAGGTTTTCAATTTTGAGAGAAGAAGCAATAAGGTGTGACTGGAGTGGGCCACATTATTCGTTACCTGAAATGGTACGTCGAGTGTAAGGGTATAGCACCTTGCATGCCAAAAGGGGTCTGTACTTGAAACTCTAGAGCAACCCATTACTTTTCTTTTGTTTGTTTACTTCTGAGTTAAATTAGAAATTAAAAATACATCATTGGACCCTTTAATTTATCCATGAATATGTATTTAAACGTGAAATCTTTATAAATTAGTTGTTAAGATATGCATGGTTTTGATTAAAAAAAAAAAGAGGGAATGCGGCTTATATTGACATAGCAGAAATAGAATCATTTCCCATCATCTTTGAAATGGAATGTGTCCTTGGTCTTCAATATTACCTCGTTGTCATTCAAATGCCAGGTAGTAGTTAATAAATGACTAAATACATTTGCAATGTGCTCATTTTCATTTACTGGTTGTTGATGCAGGTCCGGTCTGCTACCCTAGACACATGGCTTCCAGAGTAGGTTGCCTTTATTCAATGTAAGCTTGGTCATTGATAGGTGATTTGTTATTTCTGAGGGAGAGTTGACAGAACTCTATTTATCAAGAAGGAGGGCATCAACATTATGATTACCCAGATATATGTCGATGACATCGTGTTCGGAGGAATGTCAGACAAGATGGTCCAACATTTTGTGGTACAAATGCAGACTGAGTTTGAGATAAGTATGGTAGGGGAATTAACCTACTTTCTCGGGTTCCAAGTAAAGCAAAAGGAGAATGAAATCCTTATTTATCAAAGTAAGTATGCCAAGAACCTAGTGAAGAAGTTTGGTCTAGAAAAGGCTTCTCACAAAAGAAGTCATGCTGCAACACATGTTAAGCTTACTAAGGATGAACATGGAGAATCTGTGGATCAAAGTCTGTATAGGAGCATCGTAGGCAGCTTGCTATACCTTACTGCCACTCATCCTGACATAGCTTATTCTGTTGGAGTTTGTGCTAGATATCAAGCAGACCATAAAGCCAGCCATCTAACGCAAGCAAAGCGTATCATCATGTATGTATCACGAACTGTTGATCTTGGATGATATATACATGTGATACTTCATCTACTCTTGTTGGATACTGTGACGCTGACTGGGCTGGAAACTCTACTGATAGAAGAAGCACCTCTGGGGGGTGTTTTTATCTTGGAAACAATCTAATCTCATGGTTCAGTAAAAAGCAAAACTGCATTGCTCTATCTACTGCTGAATCAGAATACATTCCTGCTGGAAGCAGCTGTACTCAATTGTATGGATGAAACAGA
>JAYMSU010000682.1:0-12591 GCA_036897765.1 Erodium chrysanthum | reverse complement strand
CGTCCCGGGCTGGCGCAACCGCCGCAACTCCGGTTTCAGAAAAACTCAGACACAAATCATCCACGTACGACCGTTTCCGCACTGAACCGAATCCGTAACAACGTCAATTAATTGAAAAAATAAAACAAAAAAAACTGAAGAACAAAATCGAGAGGATGTGAAGTGAGAGAGGCACCTCTGAAACCACTGAGCTCTCGGGATCTGACTCCTTGGAAGAAGGTTTTCGGCATTGAGCTCTCCATTTTGCAGATCTTGGATCGAATCGTAGTAATCGAGCTTAGCTTATCGTCAATGGCGGGTATTGACAGGAAAGGGAGAAGACTGAAAATGGACCTTTTTTATTGTTTGAGGAATTGGCGGGAGCATGGTCGTTTTGTCGGCGGGACATTTCAAATATTCGCGTTCGATCGGTCCAATTTTCATTTCACTCCAACGCGCCCTTTTTTCGCACGTGAATCCGAGCCCAGCCCAAAGTTTGGTATTTTTGAACTTGGGCTTATTTGTGGGCCCTCACCGGCCCATTATGAATGTCACTCCATTTCGGCCCAATTACAGCTCTGGGGTGTAACCAATTTAGGGATGGCGACCGGTCGGTATTGGGCCGAAGATAGAGATCCCGTTCCTGACTTTTGTACCTTCCGTCCCATTCTATTCCGATCAGGATTTTCAATCCAACACACCCATTTTCACATGTGAGTTCGAGCCCAACCCGAAGTTCGGTATTTTGTATTTGGGTTTTTTTGTGGGTCTTCATCGGTCCATCTCGAATATCAATCTATTTCGACCCAATTACAGTTCTAGAGTGTAACCAGTCTAGAGGTGGCGACGGGTCGGTATTGGGGCGAAGATAGAGATCTCGTCCTTGGCTTTTGTACCTTCCGTCCTGTTTCATTCCGATCAGGATTTCTACTTCTACACATCCATTTTTCACATGCAAGTCTGAGTCCAACCCAAAGTTCGGTACTTTGAAATGGGCTATTTTGTGGGCTCTCATCAGTCCATTTTGAATATCAATCTATTTCGATCCAATTACAATTTTAGAGTGTAACTAACGTAAGGATGACAACATGACAGTACTGCGGTGGAGACAGTGATCTTGCCTCGGCTTTTGTATTTTCCATCTGCCTCGTATTAATCGGGGATGAAGATTCTCTGAATCCCGAATATTTATGAAAATACTCTAATTTCATTATTATTTATTAAGGAATTAAGGTTAAAAAATAGAATAAATGAACAATATATTTAATATTTTCAATTTATACGTATGTAGGACGACATCCCCATCCCATCCCGACCATATTGAATGTCCTGTAATTCGTCCCGTCTCGATCGGGTCAGGAGTATTGAATCCTCTCATTGAAATCCGGGTGTTTTGCCATCTCAAACTAGTTTCACACAATAATGACGTTATAGTTAGGAGAAATTAGATGTAACGGTTCTTAATTAGAGCCTTTTTACCCATTTTATTTCACGTTTCGCGGCTTGCTGTTCTGAATTGGCGCGCTGGGATTTAGAACTTTGTTCTGATTTGGAACCAAAATAGGAAGCGCAGGGAAGCTTATTGCGTTGGCAGAAGAGAACTGGAGCTTCTCATTGGCGCGTCAATGAAGCATTTCTGGTGAACAACAGCTAATACGGGTACTGATTTTCATCGCCCTTCTCTTATTAATTTGTTCGTAAAACGATTTCGTGATGAGCATAGAGGTTTTGTTCCAAATCTCGACTTACGAGTTCTGTCGATCGTTGTGCATTTAGTTTTTAGCTATTCGATTTTTGATTAGTTGTGAATTTACGATCATCACTCGAAAATGATTCAGCATATTGGGTGAGGAAGTGGCAGCGGTTGAATTTTGAGGTATCTGGGTTTAGTAGTAGATTGGGATTTAGGGGAACTAGATTAGGGTTTGATTATGCTACAAGGGCATGATTTTGATTCATCTTACAGATATAGTATGAATCAAATTCAAGTTGTGTATGGATGGTATTGATTGCAGGGTGATTTGTTCAGTTCATGGAATGCTGACTAGTATTCGGGAGTCCTTCCAATTCTGGTTTATTCTGTGTGAGGTATGGATTTCTCAATCATCATCTGGTTATTGAAAATTATGGTGCTAGCGGATGAGTGTTATGATTGTAGTGAGAAAATCATATTGTTTTCTTGGGTTGTTGTTATTTGAGTGTTGCAATGTGGTTTAACCGCCTGAACAGTTGTGTATGTGTTCGGTACTTGATTGTGTGGTTAAATGTCTATTTGTAACCATTATTGTTATTTTGGTTTGTGCAAACTTTTAATAATTATACAGTTAGTAGACCGTATTGATTTAGCTCATCATTTGCATTATTTTAGTTTCTTTAATTTGTGTGTATTGGATGCTTATTCAAAAATGAGGATTACCTTTACAAGAATAACTCCCAGTTTCACTACTCCTTTAGGTTTTATGCATGTTTTCCATTTTTGGAACTTATTTTTTTCCCAGACATCCAAGTGGACATACTATTGCCAGAGGTGGAAACAAACTGACGAATATATTGGCTTCTGAATTTCACCACATTACAGGAAGCGACTCATTGGCTTTATTCAAATGAGCAATATGTAATAGCTCAAACACTTAAATGTACACATTATACACACCACAATCAAAGCCCTGTGCAAAAGTTATCTAAACCAATGTTTTTACTGGCAGAAATCATCACCTTTCTCATGTCATTTTGGTGATAGTGTCTTTGGATGAGAAGACTTGCCAGTAATGGCTTTCTTCACCTTGGAAATGGAATGCTTGACCTTTGATCCCACACCTGATAGTATACCGTGAGATTTTTTATGTGCACCTTTGGCATCGATATCTCTAGATGCTTCTACGATGACAGGAGCATCTGAACTGGTGTCTGTTTTCTCATGTTCTTCTCCATCCTCTTCATCTGATTTGGGTCCTTCGACTGGAACAGTTTCTGTCACTTGCGGTTTAATTTCTTCTTGGCTCGCTGTTGGTTCTTCTTGTTCTGTTGAGTGTCCAGCCACCTGTGAAGTTTCTTTTTTTGATCTGTCCAGGAGGTCAGATAATGACATCTTATTTGAATCAGTTAGTATCGGCCCTTCTGTAGCTTTTTCACTCAAATCAGTCATTTGTTCCTGTCCTCCATGTTCAATGCCTGCCACTTCAGAATTAACCTCTGTAACATTTCCAAGTTCCTGGGTTGCTGCATTCAGTTCACGCAGCTTTGGTGGAACATCTTCTTTCCTAGTTGCAGGCATGGCCTCTGTAGTTTCATCAAGGGTTTCTTCTGGAATCTGCCTTGGAGCTGTCGAATGGGAGGATTGCTCTTTCAGGTCAATGTTTGGAATGATTTCATTGACTTCTCTGTCAACCACGGTGCCATGTGGCATCTCTATACCAGATTCCTGGAAATAAAATAAAATACACAATTTGTTAGTTTGATTTTTTTTCTTTCTGAAATAGTATTGGTAACCATTTTGGAAAAATTAAGCTATAGTCAGAAGGTGAAGCAAAATTGCTCTTGGAAACCATTTTTCTTCTTCATGCTTCTTCCTAGAGAAAAGGAGGCTGAGAGTACATTTGTCATCACTAATCATTATATCTTTGGTATTCTAATCATATTTAGAAGTTGTTTGTTTACAAACAAGCTTGTAATTCTACTGGATACCTCTCTCAACATCTTGGTCCTGAGAATGTGATTCCATGTATTTTGCTTTGTAGTCATTCTTTTATGAAAAGTTTATGTGAAGTGATCTAATTTTCCTACGTGATATATAGTCCAGTGGAGCATGGTTTCTAAGCTAATTGAGTTAAATTTCTTCGGCATGAACTGCGTGAACGAATGACAAGGTCACTTTATCCGTTACAGTTCGGATAGTCTTAATTTGGGTCATTTATGAGGAGTGACATCCAGAGAGAATTAGAGCCTAAATTTATAAGTGATCAAGTGTATTTTGATCTGTGTTAGTTTTTAACATTCTTTATAAGTGATTAACCTACCTCACATATAAGAGCTGCCTCCACTTCACTGTTTCCAGAGTTTGTTTGATCATTCTGATCTTCAAGGTTTGACTTTATTGCTGCCCCCACACCATCCTTTCTTTCAGGTTCATCTGGGAACCTCTCTTTATCTGTTTCCTCTTTCACGGGTATCATGCCAGAGTCCACAACAACTTTATCTTCTGTCTCCGTTCCTTTTTCTATGTTTTCATGAGTACGATGGCTCTTACTTTCCTCAATCAACTGCATAATACGCAAAACCTTCGGTTTACAGGAAAAACAACACTGAAAAAGCAAATATTTTTTAGTTTATACTCTCTGACCTTTTCATTCTGAGTGTAACTTGTTATGGTCTGAGGTACTTTGTCTATCTTGTTTCCTGGAACTTCTTCAGCATTGAGTTCTTGTTGCCCCTTAATAACTTCTTTGTCACTGACCTGTTTTTCCTCGAGTGGAGTTATTTGTAATTAAGCTCTCAAGTAAAAAAGTATTTGCAGACAATCAACAAGAAATGATCAAACTAAATGATGAAAAAGTACATGCTCTGTTTCTAACCTTTTCAGATAGAACTTCATTGTTTGTGGTTGGGCTTCCTTCAAATGTTTTCTGATCCCCTTCAGTCAAATCAGTTTTTGTCACTTCACATATCATCTCTACGACTTCAGCGTCTTCTGGTTTCATGAATACTTCATGACCACTAACTTCAGTCACAGACTCGAAAGACCCTTCACTTGCCTCAGATTTGGGAATGCTAGCTTGCTTGCTTGGTCGTGTCAGTTCTACTATTTGCTCACTCTCTGATGGAGAACTAACATATTTAACCTCATCTTCGTCCTTTAGCCTTTCCAATCGAAAAGTTCCATCAAGTGGTTGGCCTTCTCCCTTGCTTACTGCACTTGGACTGTTCCTCTGTAGGTCCTTACTGAGTTTGATCCCTTGAGTAGCAGCTTTGAGTTTCTCATCTTCCTCCATTTGGAAGCCTGACTCTGCCGGTGCTTTCGTGGTTGAATGATCTTCTAGTGTATCCACTTCCTTCATTTTTTCTTCTTCTAACTTCTCGACTATGATAGTACCTTTCTGCTCTTGTTCGTAAATGGGAAATGCAGAGGTTGATATTTGAAGTTGCTCTTCTAGTTCTTCTGCTGTTGGAATCTGGCCAGCAGCAGTTTCATTATTGATCTTATCAACAGCTAGGATTTTGCCTGTTCCCTCAATTCCTTTAAGACCCACTTCGGACTCCAAAACTGCATCTGAACCTAGATTGTCTTCCTCTGCATTTGTTGAAAGGTTAGAGGAATTGTCTTGAAGTTGCATTGTTTCAACTTCCTTCTGTAGAGCTTCAATTGTTTCGGGACTCTTCTCGTCTGGACTACTAATAATGGCGTTGGCATGCTTGCTATCTAGCAGACTCTGACCATCTTCCTCCAGTCCTGTTTCTCTTGTAATGTCTGTCACAGTAGCAGAAGTTGCATCTGGATTTAGTTTTTCCACGATTAGGTTTTTCCCACTTTCTTCACCATCATGATCTTTGAGTTCATTAACTGAATCAGAAGATATTTTGGTTTCTTCTACTTTATCTGCATCACAAGTTCCCTCAGTTATATTTTCTTTCTCTGCATCCTCACTGCCAAAAGTTGGAAGTTGGGACACTAAGTTAGAAGTGGTCTCTTCAAGCTTAATTCTGTCACCTCCTTCACCTTGTAGACTAGCTTCAGCTGTTCCAGTTATCCCCAGGCTACTTTCACCATTGGCAGTGGTAAGGGGCTTCTGAACTCTGTCATCTAGCTGAGCATCCTCCAAGCTTGCCTCTCTGTCTGTCACGGCTTCAGAAGTTTGATCTACATTTACAGCTACACTTCCTTTCTCTTTCTCTTTCTCTTCAGCTTTTATGTTGTCAATTTCTTCGTCTTGAAGACTGGCCTCGCTCATTTTAGTAGCTTCTGGACTACTTTTTTCTGGGTTACTGGTACAGAGCTTCACAGGCTTGTCATCTAGTTGGGCTCCCATGATGCTTGTTTCTTCTGTTGTAGCCTCGTCTTTGGACACATACACTACATCCGAAAATGTGTGGGTTTCCTGACCTTCATTTACCCCTGGAACTTCTGGAGTAACTCTTTCTGCTTTCTTGCCATCAGTGCTTGGGAATTGAGACACGAAGGTGGAAGTGGTCTCTTCAAGCTTTAGGCTGTCTCCTTTACCTGGTAGTCTGTCTTCAGTTGTAACAATTGTTTCCAGGCTTCTTTCTTCTGATAAAATCTCTAAGGCCTGTACATGCTCTTCATTGCTCCGGGCTTCTCCCGAGGTTGTTTCTGCTGCTACAGCTGACCCAGTTTCTGATGATTCATTCACATAAACCTTTTCCGCAGCTAAGCTTTTCCCGGATTCATTTCTTCCTTCATCACTCTGATTACTGGACTCAAAAGCTACACCAGAAGATATTTTGCTTTCCTCAACTTTGTCTTCATGTATGATTTCAACACTTGGACTGCCTTGCTTTACATTCTCATCATCAGTTACTGGGGGTTGAGACAGCGAGTCGAAGCTGGTCTCTTCAGGATTCACGATATCAACCTTGGCACTGTGAACACTGGTATCAGTTATTTCAATTGTTTCCAGTGATCTCTTATCTGAGGTAGTAATTAAGTCATCTGCTGGCTTTTTGCTTGGTTGTGCTTCTCCCATGCTTGTCTCTGTTGCTCCTGTTCTCATAGTTTTGTCACCTTCGTCTGCATCAAGCTTTTCTGCAGTTTGATTTTTCTCAGCTTCACTCTCCCCAGCTTGTTTTACAACGCAATCTTCAGGCATTAAGGCAGCATCTGAAAATGCTTGGCTTCCGTTAACTTCATTGGGTTCTGGATCTTCCACAGTGATGCTTTCTTCCTCTCTTTTGTCTTGATGACAAGTTGAGAGTTGAGACACTACATGTGAGCTGGCCTCTTCAAGCTTCATATTATCAACTTCATCACCATGTTCACTAGCCTCGGTTGTTTCAATTGTTACCGGAGGTCTTTCACCAGAGGTAACAAGAAAGTCCTCTATTGGCTTGTCATCCAGCTGTGACTCCCTGAACCTCATCTCTGGTATTTCTGTATTCATTGTTTCATCAGCTTCAACTGCATCAAGCTTTTCTACAGTCAGCTTATCATCAGTTTTTTTTACATGGCTCTCTTCAGATGTTTCTGGATCTTCCATGGTTACCAAGTCAGTACTGGTCTTTCCCACCTTCATGGTATCAACTTCATCACCATTTAGACTAGTCTCACTTGTTTCCAGATCTTTTTCATCTGAGGTATTAACAAAGACCTCTATTGGCTCACCACCCGCCTGTACTTCACCCCAGATTTTTTCTGGTATTTCTGTTCTCGCAGTTTTGCCAGATTCATCTGCATCCGTTGCTTTTAAAATGGGATCTTCAGACTTTATATGCATATCAGAATCATCTTGGTTTCTGTTAACTTCATTTGCTTCTGAATCTTTTATAATAATGCACTCTTTCTCTGCTTCATCATGATCAAAAGCTGAGAGTTGAATTACAGAGTCTGGGCTGGTTTCTTCAAGCTCCACACTGTCAACTTGATCACCATGTAGACCAAGCTCAGTTGTTTCAATATCTTTTTCATCTGGGGTACTAGTGAAGGCCTCTGCTTGCTTGTCATCCAACTGTGAGTCTTCCAATCTTGGCTCCAGTATGTGTCTGCCCACAATTGTCTCAGCTTTGTCTGCATCTGCATTGAGTTTTTCCTCAAGTTCCCTTTCAAGGGATTCCCTTACACCCTGAACTTCATGTTTTGAACATTCATCAGGAACTCCTTGGTTTGTGTGAACTTCTTTGGTTTTGGGATCTTCCAGAGTTATAATCTCTTTCTCCGAGTTCTCTGCTTCTTTCTGCTCACTATCTTGTCTTTTAAGATCCTGGGTAGATAATAGACTGGAGACTTCCACCTGTTCAACATTGAATTTTCCAAATTTTAGTGACAGTGAACGGAAGAAATGGGGAAAATGACACAATTTTTAAAGTGTTCCCTGTCAATATTTAGCTGACCTTATCAACTGTTTGAACATCAAGAGATACTACATGAGCCTCTTTCTTATTCTCTTCGTCTGTCACACTTTTTTTCAGGTTTTCACTTTCACCACCTTTTTCTTCCCCATTCTGAACCTGTTCAGCAGTATAACATCAATATAATTAAAGTAACTAAGGAAGCTACTTATGTATAGTAAAATATGTCTGTATACAAGTTTACTCCACCTCATCAGTGAAAACAATTGCATCTGTATCCTCCTTTTGATTTTCTATGTTATCAATATGATCTTGGTTCTTAGATTTGGGCTCTATGTCCTCATCTGTCTCCCTTTCGCCTTCTGTATAGTGTTGTCTGATGATTTGTTCTTCAAAAAACTTCCAAGTGTGATCCTGAGCTGTATTGCTGTTTTCATCACTTTGACCCAGGTTCGTTTCAGGTATTACATTGCTTTCATCTTCAGCCACTATTTCGGAGGTGCATTCCAGCTTCTCATCAAGTTTAGTTAACTGAAGATTCTGTTCCATATTAATTGATTAGTAAAAGGTTTGTGTGCGGTCTATTACTGAGAATATAGACTTGCAAGAGCATTTGGTTTTCCATGGGATTTAAATCATTGTTAACTCAGGCAAGCCTATAACTGGTAAACACCAAAGAAGTGAACATTTACATTATATGAGTTGTAACTAATGGGGCAGGATGAGGAAGCCTAGTGGGTTATCTAGAATTTTAAATTTAGCCGGATATATTGGGTCAGGGAAATATGTTTTAACTTAGGAAATCCTAATAATGAGTCTATGAATATGTGTTTTAAACTCCTATGAATATGTTCCAAGAACATAGGAAATAGCATAACTTGGAATTGAAATTAGATCAAACAAGGATTAGCAGTTTCAGGCTCAAAACCTTATCTTCTCTACAGTAAGCTGGAGTTGTTTCTGTCTCTGTCGACTCTGGAGAACAGACCTTCACACCATCAAGTTCCTTCTGTTCTCTGGTTTCCATACCAGCACTAGTAGTCTCAAGCATCTGCATAGCCAATAACATGCATGGTTTACCATTTAGGGTCAATTTCTTTACTGAAAAGGGGAATTAAAATCAGAAAATGGTTTATTATTTAGATAGGAAACCAACTGCTCATATTGGCTATCCACAATGCAGCAGATAGAGTTCTCTGTAATTTTTTTTCAGGATCAGTTAATGTATATGTAGATTGAAGGAACTTTTTGGAAAATGCACAACATCTGGTAGAAAACAATTGAGTATATTATCTCACATTTGGGGAGTCCAATTCCAAATTTTTGCTATCCTTCAATACCTCAGGTACTGTTTTGATATCCCGCAGAAAGGATATGGCTGACGTTAACTCAAACATGTTTTGAGTAAGACCCCTTCAGGGTTTTAAAGCAAAGGAGAAATGTAATAAATTTAAGATTTTAGTTAACTCTAACCTCTTCTTTTGCCGATTTGTTCTCTGTGAAATCATCTAGATTTTTTTTCCATTTTGTTGTTTCCTCAGAAGCTTCTACAGGGTTCTGTTTGATCTCTTCTTCTGTGCTGGTAATTTTCTCCACAGTTTTACTTGAAGCATTTTCTTCTGTTTCTTCAGATGATATCGTTGACAACCCTTCAAGCTTCTCTACTTGGTCATCTTCCTGCAAGTTCTGTTCCATAGATTCTATAATTATTGGTTTATTCCTGCCACTCTCCTCTTTAGCCTCGACTAGCGCATTATCATGTTTTTTGTCTGTCACCACAGAATACATTTCCTCGTCTCTTTCATCCTCTATATGTGCTACTGTTCTCACAGTTTTGTCACCTTTGTCTGCATCAAGCTTTTCAGCAGTTTGATTCTTCTCAGCTTCAGTTTCCTCAGCTTGTTTGACATCACAATCTTCAGGCATTAAAGCATGATCTGAAAATGCTTGGCTTCCGGTAACTTCGTTGGGTTGTGGGTCCTCCACAGTGATGCTTTCTTCCTCTGCTTTATCATGATCACAAGTTGAGAGTTGGGACACTACATGGGAGCTGCCCTCTTCAAGCTTCATGCTATCAACTTCATCACCATGTAGACTAGCCTCAGCTGTTACCAGTGGTCCTTCATCAGAGGTAACAATAAAGTCCTTGTCATCCAGCTGTAACTCCCTGGACCTCATCTCTGGTGTTTCTGTTTTCATTGCTTCATCAGATTCAACTGCATCAAGCTCTTCTACAGTCAATTTATCATCAGTTTCTTTTGCACAGCTTTCTTCAGATGTTTCTGGGTCTTCCATGGTTACACTCTTTTTCTCTTCTTTTACAATATCAAAATTTGTGAGTTGTGATACCGAGTCAGTGTTGGTATTTCCCACCTTCAGACTATCAACTACATCACCATGTGGACTAGTCTCACTTGTTTCCAGATCTTTTTCATCTGAGGTGTTAACAAAGACCTCTACTGGCTCACCACCCACCTCTACTTCACCCAAGATTTTTTCTGGTGTTTCTGTTTTTGCAGTTGTGCCAGTTTCTTGGCTCTTATTAACTTCATTTGCTTCTGAATCTTCTATTATGATGCACTCTTTCTTTGCTTCATCACGATCAAAAGCTGAGAGTTGAGATGCCAAGTCAGGGCTGGTATCTTCAAGCTGCACACTGTCAACTTCATCACCATGTAGAGCAGGCTCAGTTGTTTCAAGAACTTTTTCATCCGAGGTATTAGTGAAGGCCTCTGCTGGCTTGTCATCCAACTGTGAGTTCTCCAATCTTGGCTCTAGTATTTGTCTGGCCACAATTGCTTCAGCTTTGTCTACATCTGCATTGATTTTTTCCTCAGGTTCCCGTTCAAGGCACTCCCTTACACTCTGAGCGTCATGTCTTGAACATGCATCAGAAACTCCTTGGTTTGTGTTAACTTCTTTGGTTTCTGGATCTTCCACCAGAGCTATAATCTCTTTCTCCGTGTTCTCTGCTTCTTTGTGCTCACTGTTTTGTCTTTTAAGATACTGGGTGGATACTGGACCGGAGGCTTCCACCTGTTCAACAACGAATTTTCCAAATTTAATAATAATGAGTAGAAAAAATGGGAAAAGTAACACAAAATATTTAAAGCTTCTCTGTCAATATTGAGCTGACCTTATCAAGTGTTTCAACATCGAGAGATACTGCATGACCCTCTTTCTTATTCTCTGTCACATTTTCTTTCAAGTTTTCACTTTCGTCATCTTTCCCTTCCCCATTTTGAACCTGTTCAGCAGGATAACATTAATACAATTAAAATAACTAGGGAAGCTACTTATGTATGGTACAATGTGGGTGTATAAGAGTTTATTCCACCTCATCAGTGAAAACAGTTGCATGTGTATCCTCCTTTTGGTTTTCTATGTTATCAATATGATCTTGGTTCTCGGTTTTGGGCTCTATGTCTTCTTCTGTCTCCTTTTCATCTTCTGTAAACTGTTGTCTGATGATTTGTTCTTCAAAAAACTTCCAAGTGTGATCCTGAGCTGTATTGCTGTTTTCTTCACTTTGACCTAGGTTTGTTTGAGGTATTACATTGCTTTCATCTTCAGCCACTAATTCGGAGGTGCATTCGAGCTTCTCATCATGTTTAGTTGATTGAAGATTCTGTTCCATATAAATTGATTAGTAAAAGGTTGTGTGTGGTCTATTACAGAGAATATAGATTTGCAATAGAGCATGTTGTTTTCCATGGCAATGAATTCATTATTAACTTGGGCTATCCTATAACAGGTAAACACCAAAGAAGTGAACATTTTACATTATATGACTTGCAACGTATGTGGCAGGATAAGTAAGCCATTGGAATTAATGGGTTATCTAGAATTTTAAATTTAGCCAGATATATTGTGTCAGGAAAATTTGTTTTAACTTAGGCAATCCTAACGATGAGTCTTTCCAAGAATATAGGAAAACAAGGATTAGCAATTTCAGGCTTAAAACCTCATCTTCTTTGCAGTTATCTGGAGTTGTTTCTGTGGACTCGGGAGAGCAGACCTTCATACCATCATGGTCCTGTAACTCCCGTTCTCTGGTTTCATTACCTGCACTAGTTGTCTCAAGCATCTGCATAGCCCATGACATGTACCACTTAGGATCATTATCTTTACTTAAAAAAGAAATTAAAATCAGAAAATGGTTTTTGATTTGGATTAGGAAACCAACTTTAAGGAAAAAGTGTAGTTTTTTTTTCTTTTGTCGCTATAAGTTGCACAAAGAGGCTATATCCACAATGCAGCATATAGAGTTCTCAAGATTTCAGGATCAATTAATGTATATGTAGATTGAAAACACTTTTTGGAAAATCACAACATCTAGGAGGAAAACAAATGAATGTATCATCTCACATTTGGGGAGTCCAATTCTAAATTTTTGCCTTCAGTACTTTTGCTATCCTTCAATACCTCAGGTAATGTTTTGATGTCCTGCAGTAAGGAGGATATGGACGGCGTTAAATCGAACATGTTATGAATAACTGACCCCTTCAGGGTTGTGAAAGCCCGATCCACCCAAAAGCTCGAACTGATGGGTGGAGGCCTCATATTTACTTATATACTGGTGAATTTCCTCACATT
>JAYMSU010000681.1:0-12597 GCA_036897765.1 Erodium chrysanthum | reverse complement strand
AATGTTGGCTTGTTGAGAACGTTGATGTCGTTGTTTAATATAACTGTATCGAAGAAGACATGTCATATCTCCATAGGTCGCATGAGACAAATGTTTCGAACATTATGGTTGAGCCAAAATTATCTTAGCATTTCTCTAAACATCATTTGATTTTAATTATTCTAGTCAATTTCTACTTGTTCTTTCTTTACTTTCCCCTCCTTTGTCTTAGCATACAAGCAATTATTAATTTATATTTTATAGTGGTCTAGACAGGTTAATATGCATATTTTATTAATATGCATATTTTATATTTTATGGACAGGTTTCTAGTATGTGTGACCTCTCAGGGACGGGTCTTATGGCGGTTCCTTCCCATTCTGGTATCCCATTTATTCCCAAAAGGTCTGTGCTTTGTTCTGTTTCTGGTTTTGGTTTTGCAATCTGGATATGCCCAGTTCGTTGAAATTGAGTTTGTGTTGATGGGTTGTGGTTTTTTTATATAAAGAATGTGTGTGAGAGTGGGAGAGATTGTGGAATGGAGATATGGATTGATATGGTTTTGGGGATCTTAAGGTTATTAATCATGTGTTGGTGTGTTTAGAAAATTATTAACGCCATTTCTAACTCAATTCTCAATACTTGCCTCCGATTTCACTCAATTTACCCGCCAGATTGAATCTCCACCTCAGGTGATGCTTCTCATCTCGAATCTATTCTTGGAGCTTTCGATTTCTTCTGTTTTATGTGGAATTTTCAGAGTGATCGTTAATGGGTACTGTTTTTTTGTTGCCATTTTAGGTGGGGTAGGTGTTTCCGGAGCTGTATTGCGATTTCGGGGGCTTATCCTGCTGAAATTCGTGTTCAAAGTGGCATTTTCTGATCTGGGTGAGGTTTTGTTTTGTCGTTGGTGATCGGTTTTAGGTGGGTTTGATCTGGGTTTGTTGTTTGTGCTTGATACATTGTTAAAGTTTTGATCTTTTTTGTGAATTCTGCATTTGGGGTTGTTTTGATGGAAATAGAATGAGTGTTCTTCATGGGTTTCTGTAATTTGTGCTTGTCTCTGTTCTGTTCCTTGTAGATTTGGTTGCATCATCATGTTTTGTTTCATATTTTGGGATCATGTTTTAGTTACCATTCTTGTGCATTTCCTTTGAGTTCAGATCATGTTCAAATTTAAGGATCGTGTTCGGTTTTGAGTTCTCTTCTTCCATAGAGAGATCGGATTTATATATGTATTTGAGACATAACATCTAGTTTGATTGTGTTGTTAACTTGTCAAGCTTGTTCAAAGTGGCATTTTCTGATCTGGGCGAGGTTTTGTTTTGTCGTTGGTGATCGGTTTTAGGTGGGTTTGATCCGGGTTTGGAGTTTGTGGTTGATACATTGTTAAAGTTTTGATCTTGTTTGTGAATTCTGCATCTGGGATTGTTTTGATGGAAATAGATTGAGTGTTCTTCATGGATTTCAGTAATATGTGCTTGTCTCTGTTCTGTTTATTGTAGATTTGGTTGCATCAGCATGTTTTGTTTCAAATTTTGAGATCATATTCATGTTTCAGTACCATTCGTATGCATTTGCTTTGAATTCAGATCATGAAATGTATCAGTGTTCCGTAGAGAGATATGATTTATATATGTGTTTGAGACATAACATCGAGTTTGTTTGTGTTGTGTTGTTAACTTCTCATGCTTGTTCTCTTATTATGCGATGTGAAGCTATGATGATTCAATATTGATTTGGATATTTCTCTACACCTTCCAGGTTTTGAAGGGATATATCTCGAGCACCTGCTGAAATCGGTTTATTTTTGCTAAAAAGACATCATGTCAATGACCTCAGAGTTGGCCTTTTAGATTCTGCATCCTAATGCCAATCTGTTGAGGGTTTTTGTTTTTGTCTTGCTTCCCGGAGTGAAACATGTATTAGATCAGGTGAAGGCCAGACAATTTCTCCTAGTTGGTCTCGCCTAATTATTGCTGTTCTGGAGAACATGACCTCTGACACTACCTAGTATCTACTGGAGGTGTTTCAGTTGCTGTGGTTTGACTTAATCCAAGTTTTGTGAAAGTTAAGGACTTATTAGCTTGGAACCAAAGATGACCGAGGTGTTGTTTTCACCTCAAGGGCAAAAGCGCAAGGTTTTCTCAAATGGGTCTCAGAAAGATCTGTGGCTTGTTGTGAAGGAAGGGTCTTTGGCTGATGTGGAGATAACATTGGCACAGTTGAAAAAGAATGGAGGCAATGTTAACTCCCGGAACACCTTTGGCCTGACTCCACTGATTTGTTTTAATTACTAGTTTGTTTTAATTACTGATCTGTTTTCATTACTGGTTGGTTTTCATTACTGATTTGTCATTTGTTCCATGAACAATATTAGCTCTAAAGGGAAGACCAAGAAAATGGCTGGGTTGGAGAAAGTGACCAAAGTGTTGGAGTGGAGGGCCAATCTGTTAGCTACAAAAAAGCCCACTGCCACGAAGAGAGTGTTGGAGTTGTCGTCTGATGGTATACCTAAACAATTGGTTGTATGCATATCGTTAATGAAGCATTTAAAAAATGATTGGTGTGATTGTGTATTGATGTTAGTGTAGCTAGTGATTGTTTTTTACTGCTTCAATCCACAACTTTGAGGATCAGAGTGTGATTGTGTATTGGTGTGAGAGCAGGTTATGTAGGAGATGAGAAGGCAACGGCAGAAACCTTGGATTCAGAGGGATGGTTGAAGACCGGTGATCTTTGCTATTTTGATTCCCAAGGGTTTCTCTTTATTGTTGATAGGCTGAAGGAGTTGATTAAATACAAGGCTTATCAGGTGCTTGGAATATATATGTACCTTGTTGTTTGAATCTTAATAGTTATGTGGGTAATGCTTGGTCATCTTATTCTACATGCGACATGTTGTTGTTGCAGGTTCCCCCAGCTGAGTTGGAACACTTGCTTCAGTCGCATCCTGAAATCGCTGATGCTGCTGTGGTTCCGTATGTATCAGTAGTTTCATCTTCTCATATGATAAGTTCATGTGTTTGTGTATGCTCATGTTTGTTTATGTTTGACACCATCTTCTTTTGTAGCAATTTGCTTACTGCTGATGAGTCTATCTAGAAACCAAACTCTCTTATATTCCACAACCTTTTCTTATGCATATAAATATGTTAGCTCATTGACAAGAGGTCGGGATTTGTTGTGGATAAAGATCTTTATGATATTGGGACATCACTAGGAAACCATGCTATGTTCTAAGGTTTCTTGAGGGTATAGTACATGAATTTATGGTAGAAAGATCAGAAGGTTGTAGTGGAGGTGGCAAGACTAACACAGCACCGGGTCTGTGCAAAAGGTAATATGCACACTACCTTTAGGGAAGGGATGGAAGGAGTGTCAGGAAGTTTCTCAAAGGCGAAAGAGAGAGGTGAAAATTGAAAAGATCCTAGGAACTATATCAACGTGATTACATAAGTTTGAAGGTCAATTCGTAAAGGATCTACGGTTATGCAAAAGTGTTTTGTGATTTTTTAAGCTACCTACATATCAGTATCACTGTGTTCCATATGCATTCATTTTTTCCTAATAATATCCGGAGTACTAGACGTCTCTGTTGTGTGAATGTAGGTACCCTGATGAAGAAGCAGGGCAGATTCCCATGGGGTTTGTAGTGAGAAAACCTGGAAGCAATATCACAGCAGCTCAAGTTATGGACTACATTGCAAAACAAGTATGGTTTCGAACTGTGTTTCCATTGACACACTCAATTTCCGAACTGTTCTCTCCAGTCCAGGTGTTACATTCATTTTACCTTGCAGGTTGCACCATACAAGAAGATACGGCGCCTAGCATTCGTCAGCGCCATTCCAAAAAATCCGTCGGGGAAGACTCTGCGGAGAGAGCTGGTCAAGCTTGCCGGCCCAGGCGAAACAAGCAAGTTATGATTCATGCATTGAAAAAGTTGTTGCAGAAATCATAGGGGTTTCAACATTATAGTATAGTTTCCTGATGAACAGTTACATGATTTTGGGTTGGTTAATAATTTTCTTGAGGCATTCATGGAAATGTGCAATGAGAATAAAATAAAAAAAGTTATTGGGGAAGTAGAAGAAATTGAAGGCTGGATTTTTAACCAATAAAAACAGCAAAAAGAGAAAACACATCAAACAAACAATTCAAATGCATACCAAAAGAATAAAATCAAGAGAGTGTGATCAGCAACTGCGACATACCTTTAGCAGCTCTTCCTTCCTCTTACTCCATTTAGGGTGTTGATTAGAAATCTTGAACCCCGATAAAAATTCGTTTCAAAAACACCAACGGTTACTTATGTCAAACAACTCATAAGCACCTAATAATTGAACAGAAGGAAAAAAAGTTAACAATCCAGAAGAAGAAAAAAACATCGGACCATTATAATTGATGCATTATCGACTGGGAGAGAGTTACCCCAAAATCCTCCAAAACCCTTGTTGTAGTTTAGAATCACCATCATCGACAGAACGTGTTCCAAAACCGTTCGTTCCAGCCTGTTAGGTGCACAACTTGCGGCGATTTGGCAACCTCACTAATGAAGATGATTGATGATAGCAGATGAAACGGAAGTGAAGGGCATAAGAAAAGTCGATTTTTCTCGCCAAAAGGATGGATTAATCGAGAAGGAGAAAAGGAAAAAAACCATATCTGTGACAGGAGGAGGAGAAACACTCTCTCGTTGCTGGTGGCTAGACCACGTTTACCCCACTCCGAGCTCCATATCTGTGACAGTTACACCCCACTCTCATCTTCCCTTGGCTGATGGCCAAAATCTCATTGGGAATCCAAATCTCGCGAAATACACCAGAAAATAGGAATACAGCGTTTCTGATTGTTGAGGAGGCCACATGGTTTTTTTTTTTTGTGTATTTTAGCTTTATATATATAGGTAGATAGGTAGATTTGTGCAGTTGCTTTTGTAATTACCCCATCAAATTATCCCCCAAAACATAAAACTGTATCCCTCCGTAGCCGCTGATCTATCCTTCAATCAATGGCTCATATTAATTCACACCCAAAGCCGTTAGTATGAGAAGCATAGAATCAAAACCTCCCAAAACCATCCCTTATAAATATAGCGCCTTCGAGAAAATTCTAATTCGTGTGTACTCGAAATTTGATCTCCTTCGCTCTCTCTCTGCCTGCACACGAAAGGTAAGTAATCTTCTTTCTTCTTCTTTTGATCTAAAATCTATATTGATCCGAACCCCAAATTTGAATTCTCTGAAATCAACTTTTCACCATCGGACACAAATTCCTGATTTTCTGACAAATATAAACGATTCGGTAAATTCATTTGTGCAAATACAGGATACTGTAAGTGATTCGGCTATAAAAATCATGTTAGCAGTTAATATGTGTTGATTCTTCAAATATACGTAGATTTATATTCTCGTCATCTTTATTGTTTGATTTCAGAAAAGATGAGTGGACGTGGAAGCCGCACCATTTATGTTGGTAATCTGCCTGGTGATGTTCGCGTCAGAGAAGTGGAGGACTTGTTTTACAAGGTTTTGATTTCTTACAATTCTTAGTAAAATGTTTATTTATTTTGTTGGTCGAAAAAGCTCATACTATGCTAAATTATGTGGTAGATTGGATCTTGGAAATCTTAGTAAGTGTGCGATCTCAGATTCTTGTGTATTTGTGTGGAGCAGTAGTATCTAGTTCCCATTTGTATGCCAGAGTTGGTACATATATGTTTTTGTTAGCTGTTAATGTGATGCAAAGGTGTAAAATGACTTACAACCTGTTTGGTGCAAAGGCAACTTTTGTATGAGGCAAATGGTAAATAAGAGGAAGCAACCGAAAATAAAAGGCATTAGCTCACCCATTTTCTGCCCCGGAAACTGTACTTGACCCTAAAAGCCCATGTCTAAGTTTATGTTCCATTAATTCCTTTGTGTTTACACAATCATGTATACTCATTTCTTTTCTTTTCTATTTATTATGATTTTGTGTAAGGGGCTGTTATGATCTTTCGTTTATACCTCTTTTAAGTAAATATTTTGCTTTTCGGATTTATATTTTGAAGAACTTTCTTCTGGTTGTGTAAGTGTTTTTTTTGGAATGTGCAAGTCACGCTACTTGCTTTAGGTTTTTATATTTTGGAAGCCTTCTTGATCAAATAACTTTCTGAATGAAAAGAACGAAAACAATACGGGATCAGCATGTAAACCTGTCTGCTTCGACACTTTTTTGACTGACTACTTCACCTGATAGTAGATTCTGGAGTCAAATTGTAAAGCTGTTTACTTTGACCATTTATATTTTCAAATTCTTATTAGTGCAGTTATGCACCGACAGAATTATGGTTGGCATTGATTTTCATTATTTGTTTAGCTAACAATATCCTATTTTTCGTTCTACTAATTGATTTGCTTTTTGCAGTATGGGCCAATTGTAGACATTGATCTGAAAATCCCTCCAAGACCTCCTGGTTATGCTTTTGTTGAGGTGAGTTAAAAATTTGGATTTCACAATTCAGGAAGTTGTAGGCAATAATGTTGAGAAATTGTATTGCCATTTGTGGTTTAACTTGGATATCTGTGGCCATGTGGTGTGTGCATAGTTATTTTAATATTTGGAGAGTTCTTATGACAATTCCAGCTTCCGTCCTTTCATGTATAATACAAGTTACATACATTCTTGTTTCACAGTTTGAAGATTCTCGTGATGCGGAAGATGCAATTCATGGTCGGGATGGTTGTGACTTCGATGGCTGTCGTTTAAGGGTTAGTATACTTGATTTCTCCTGCTTGTGATATTTCTTAGTTTATGCCAGCATTATAATCCTTTCATTCACACCAATATATTCTGATTCTGTTTTATATCTTTAAATGGTCGTTGCTGTCCTCAATAGGTTGAACTAGCACATGGTGGCCGTGGCCATTCATCATCAGTGGATCGCTATAGCAGTTATAGTGGTAGTGGTGGCTCGCGGGGAGCGGCCAGGCGATCTGATTATCGTGGTAATTATTGTATCTAGTGCAATTTATCGTTGTTGTAATTTGTATGTATGTATTCATGGATTTATCTTGCTTATATTTCTTTGTTTTGCAGTCTTAGTCACGGGATTACCTCCATCTGCTTCATGGCAAGACCTCAAAGTGAGCATTATGTTTCTTGACCTATTGGATTAATGTTTGCTTATAATTATATATGTATACATGCTTTTACTTGAAAGGTTGTCTTATACTTCGTCAGTTGTAAACTAGTTAAAGTTTCTTAAACATTTACATGCTCATTATGTATAATTATCAGGATCACATGCGCAGAGCAGGGGATGTCTGTTTCTCTCAAGTATTTCGTGACCGTGGTGGTAAGTAAGCTGAATATACCAACTTTATTTCTTTCTAAATGTTGTACATGTATGAAAGGCTAAAAATAATGTGGTAAACTGAAATATCATTTATGCCTAGACCGTCATCAGTTGATGCTGATGCTCAGCAAAAGCCAGGAAGTCATGAGGTACTGAGATGAATGGGTGAGTCTTAGAGATGGATGAGGGTTATAAAGTGAATGCTTGAGTTATGTTGGAAGTAAAATAGTGAAGAGACTTGGATGTTCTGTATCAACATATTGATCTCTTTTTTATATTGTATGAGTGTACTATCATAAGTTTTGTCCAGGGGTGGGGGTTTCGTTGGATAGAGGCAGGAATGAGTTGGAAACATTTGTATGTGCAGAATAAATACGTTAGCATATATTTTTGAGTGATCAGAGTTGCTCTCATAGAAAATGTTATATGGGTAGAGTTAACTTCTATCTGTCATGTTGTGCATAGTAATGACTGATTATCTTGAAAACCGGGTAATTTGGTTGGGAAGTATCTGATATTTTCATTTAGTTTTTGGTGAAGCTCTATATTTTCAAGGAGCGGTTGTAATCATCTTTTCACAGAAAAGCCAATTTTCTCACTTTGTTATTGTATATTGTATGCCATTGCTATCAAGTTTATGGTTATTTGTAATTGTTATGTTAATCAACAGAAAACGTAGAACTCAAAGTCCTCGCTTGCTCTAAAGCTTGAATTCGTAGTTTTCCAGACTAACCTTTGACACGTGCCTTAATATCTGTTGTTCGATGGTTTTGGTGATTTATTTTTTGTTGTAAAATGACTGCAGGCATGACAGGTGTTGTTGATTATACAAATTATGAAGACATGAAGTATGCGGTAAGTTAATTTGATGCTTATATGCTAGTATTTTTCAGTACTTATTATATGTTTATTGCATGAAAATATGGGTGAGTTATATTTCAGCTGTCTGTACTTGAATTTTTCTTTGCAGATCAGGAAACTTGATGACTCTGAATTTAGAAATGCTTTTTCTCGGGCTTATGTTCGGGTATGATACAACATATTACCATGTCAATTTTGATTGTACATAGATACATTTTATAATGTTCACATTGCTTTTATTTATGATATATATCTTGTGTAGGTGAGAGAGTATGATTCACGAAGAAGCTACTCAAGAAGTCGCAGTCCATACATGTCAAGAAGCCGCAGTCGCAGCCTTAGTTATAGTGGCAGGAGGTTTGCGCCTTCTTTTTTCATTGGATTGTGGTGTGCTTTAGTTCTTATGCAAGCTAAGAATTGTGTTTTCTTGCAGTGAATCCCCCAGGGCGAGATATTCACGTTCAAGGTCTGTATCTTCACGGTCTCGGTCAGTTTCACCTCGCCACTCTCTCTCAAGGTGTGCTCTTGTTTTGTCATTGTAAATAATTTAGTTTGGTTTGAATGTCCAATATCTGCTATATCAAGGTCCAGGCATTACTATGGATGTTATTCATGTGGCCCTCTTTTGAGGCTTGTAGCTTTAACCTGATTCAAAAGCTCAGTGTTTGACTATTTGCGTGTCCATTTTCCCAATTTGTTTTCCAATTTCCATAACTTCATCACCTAATAACTGTAAACCAGTCACCTACAAACATTTGTGTTTCTGCATTCCTTAAAAAGAAACGCCTTCTGCTCCATCATGATAAGTTTGTGAGTCATGCAGTTGTCGGGTAACAGTATCTGCTTCAATCTCTTCCATATCCCTTAATCCTACAAGTGATATGTGTTATCCTGCCCTTTCTATACCTTGTTTATAATTGAGGTTGAATGTCTGTTCTCTGTCTTCTTCCTCTTGGATAATGTGGTGAAGAGCTAGAGGCATATTTACATGTATCTTCATCCCAATACACTCTTGTGTAATATCTTTGTGCTCGACGTTTTGCAACATACAACCTCCCAAGTTTTACAGATTCCATTTGGTGCAAGATTGAATCTTTTAGCTGTCCTGTTCTTCTCCCGTCCTTTCAGATTCCCGTCACTTAAAGTTTTTGCATTTCTCGTCCATTTTTTCACCCGGTTTCATTGAGTTGTTGACTGAAGGGGTGCTTCATTATGGGTCTATCTTTTTTTTTTTTTTGGGAAGTGGGTTAAGAGACGGGTTTGCAGGTGGGTACACAAATTTTATAAGGCTGACTTGTTTGCTTGCTAGATCTGGCATAATGCACGACCTGTGGATTGCATGTTAGGGACTTGGTGGGATGTGGTGCGCAAATGCGTGCAACTGTTTTGGTTGTTGAGGTAATAATGTTTTGTTGATGTGCACCTTTGGAAAACCTTATGGTGTGATGGCTAACGTATGTTGTTCGTGGTGTGCCGATGGGTGGTTGACTGGATCATCCTGTTGATGGATGAGTCGGATTGGATTGTAAAGCTGGATCACTGACTAACCCATCCACCGCAACACAGCGGTATAGACAAATTCAAAACTACCTCAACTTGACTTGTGTGGTGATTGTATTTTTGGTCTTGTATGTTGTGGGCTGTGTTGGTATAAAGCCCATTCCAGAAAGGGAAAGACAGAAATGGCAATAAGACAGACATGATTGTTAAGTGTCCTTTTATGCCCTTTCAACCCCAAGGACTCTACCTGCACCTAATATGTACCTTCTGTCCTTTTATGACCTTTCAACCTCAAGCACTACCTGCACCTATTGTGTACCAATTGTATAGTTTGTGTCACTTGGTGAGCCTTTGTCCAGAGAATGGTCTAGTACATTGGGTGTGGTGGAGAGCTGTTGCTGTTTTTCTTATTATGAATTATAGAAATAGCTAGAATTTGATACATAAGTTCTCATGATGTGTTGGGAACTACAATTGATGATACAGTGAGGTTGCAATGGCACGGGATTTGTGCATTTGCTGTTGGTTGCTTGCTGCTAAGGATCATCGATATATTCCAATTCCTATTGATCTGCCTTATTGTGGATACTGAGTGCTTTTTTTGTTATCTTTTGCAGATCTCCATTAAGGTCCAGGTCTCCACCTTTGTCTGTAAGTGAATCTTGTTCAGTTTTGTCAACAGTTTTGTCTATAAAGTAAGAGTAATTAATCACAATCTCATGTGTTGTTAATGTCCCAGCCCCCAAGCCGCAAATTGGTGAGTAGAAACCCAAGAAGGGCCAGTAGGAGCCGAAGCTTATCTCAATCTCCTTCCTTGGTATGCTTCTCTTTGTTTAGTTCGGTTTTTTGAATTATTGTAGTATTTGTGGTATGATTTTGATTTTTATAAAATCGTTAATGTGGTTGACAGGTTCGAAGCCAATCGGTGGGCTCCAGGGATCGATATTGATTTGAGAATTAGGTACTCCAGTGTTGTGTAATATTGTAATGGATAAGTAGGGTTGACATTGGGCTACAGGATTTATCAGAGGATATTGGGAATTAGAGACCCTAAACTGCAGTGATTATAGTATTTATTATGTATGAACTTATTGGTAATGAATACATTAGGATACCTCGTCCAGCGCTGTGGGAATCTCTCCGTTTCAGTGGTTCTCAGCGCTGGCGGACGAACTTACAAACCCCAGAGAAGACTTGATCTCCTTGCTTCTGTTCATGCAGCCGCTTTCAGTTGCATTTCTTAAGACTTTTAGAGTTGTTTGAGGGATTGGATTTAGTTTCAGGGTTATTGGCTTTTTCATCATTTTTGGGTTTTAACTGGCATGACGCTTTCAAAATTTAGCAGAAAAAGTGATGGTGAAAAAAAAAATTAGAAACTCGAAGTACCTGCCTAGCCAAAAGAAAGCATTGATGTGAACAGGGGAAAAAGATGTCAACTTAAGGATAATTAATCGTAATTAATCCTAAAATTGTCTATTCTCTTTAGTACTTTAGGTGCTTTTATCATGTATAACGTAAGTTTTTCAATGAGCCTTTCAAACGAGTATTTTCTGTAATTAATTCTATACCTTCTTCAATAAACGCGGGTTCTTTGATGAAGTTTTGAATGACTTCCTAGTCAGATCGTTCCTACGTTTCGGATATCAAGTTTCATTTAGAAGTTTAGATAAAAGGGGCTATTGCAATATTGGGTCCCTAGAAGATCTCTTACACATTCCGATGATTGGCTGGGTGAATAAGTCAAGTTCAAGTGGATTTGTATATCATTATGTCTGCAATATTACTTGGTTCAACTTTATTTGTGACATTTTCTCGTTTATGGGATTCTATTCTTTCTTCTTGAGTAGGATCGTCTTTCACTTGAATAGTGAGTCGTTTTTTCGATAATTAGTTAAGTTGTTATTTAATAATAAGTTAGGTTAAGAATAATAATCGAACTTGAGGAGCTTGTTAAGCGAGTAAGCATGCACCAACTCCTAGTTCTGTTTTTTAGATCAGAGAAAAAAATACATTAAAAATGGGTCAGCGTGGACCCCATGGAAAGGCCTACTAAAACACCAACCAAAGTTGATACAACCGAGAACAGAGCACACAAAGAAGAAGAAAGAGGAGGAGAAGAAGACACGCTCCCCCTACCTTAAGTAGAAAAACGCTTACCGCCTTTTCACTGCTGGATTAGAGAATGAAGGAGAGGTCCACTTGGATGAAACCTCTAACCTCAAGAAGGTTGAGCTATCCCTGCCCCTCCACCAATCGTAGGTGCGGTGGCAGATCGGCTCCAAGAAAAACCTCACACCAAGCTCTGATCGGACCCAACTGACATGAGGAGAACAGTGAGGAAAAAATTCTGGAAGGAGCAGGGGGAACGCAGAAAGAGAGAAGGCCTTGAGGAGAAGACTAGGAGACATCACAGATTGAGGCGGAGAGAAGAGGTCGGAGATGCAATCCACGAAGACAGGAGATAGTAGTGCATAAATTATCGACACATAGGCTTTCAAGGAATCCATGCTTGATTTGTGGGGGATGCAGGAGATAGTAGTAAAAAAATTATCGACATACAACGAAGAGCTCGAGTTTTGGCAGGGGCTTCGTGGTCCTTCCGCCGAAATCTGGTCATACTGGAGGAGATTGGTGATGATGGTGATCTCGAGGAGCTGGTTTTCAGATCGGCAACCATATGGGTTCAGTTATACAACGCTCCCTTGAAGGTCCGAACTAGGTCGGTTGGGAAAGCTCTGAGTTCGCAGATTGGGATGGTGTTGGAGATTGATTTAGATGAGAGAGGAAGGTATTGGGGATTTTATATCCATGTTCGGGTCGTGATCAACGTGGAGGAGCCACTATGGAGGATTGTGAAACTCCGTCTTGGGACTGGGCTGGAGCTTTTTTTGGATCTAATGCCATTATGACCCGCT